>JAVTVY010007411.1:0-45482 GCA_036873755.1 Hanleya hanleyi | reverse complement strand
TCGTCATTTAGAACATGATAGGAAGTGTCCCCTTGCGAATCGGTGAAATTTTTGAAAAAGTACGATATAGCCTCATATAGTCCCATACTGAGGGTATAGGGTCAATGTTTGTCCCCCTGGGAAACGTACTTCTATACATTTGCGGTAGGGTTGTGGGGTCTCGTTTTACTCATCTCGTCATTTAGAACATGATAGGAAGTGTCCCCGTGCGAATCGGTGAAATTTTTGAAAAAAGTCACCGAGCCCCATGTAGTCCCATACTGGGGTATAGGTTCAATGATTATCCCCCTGGAAAACGTACTTCTATACATTTGCGGTAGGGTTGTGGGGCCTCGTTTTACTCGTCTCGTCATTTAGAACACGATAGGAAGTGTTGCGGAGCGAATCGGTAAATTTTTTGAAAAAAGTCACCGAGGCCTGAGTAGGCCCATAGGCCTATACTGCATGGCTATGGGTGTATAGGCCCATACGGGGTGGACATGTTGGAGTCTAGGTGGGCCACTCATGGTCCAATGGGGTCGAGTGAGGTCTTATTTGAAGCTCTCGTGGAGGACCACTTGACTACACTAATGGTTCGTCCGTGTTCAATAGTCTGCGCATGCGCAGTCTGGCCGTAGTATAGAAAACAGGCATTTTGGGTGCTATGTAGAGGGGTGTGTTTGGGTTAGAGATGAGCTAATCACGGTTCAGATGGGTCGTGTGAGGTGTCAAAGTGAAGCTTGTGGGAGTAAGTCAGAATGGTGTTTGAGGCCATGTGGTGTATCTGCACGCATGCCAGTTAGTTGTAAATGAAAGTAAGTGGCCATTTGGGGCAGAAGGAAGTTATTTGGGATGGGCCTATCCTGGTTCAGGTGCGTCCTGAAAGGTGTCATCTTGTAGTTCTCGAGGGTCTACACTCCGATTTGAGGATGTTCATGTCATCTGTGGCCATCACATCAGTGACATCAATGTCAGTACGTGTGTAGTAGCCATTTTCGGGCGATACCTGAGTATTTGGGGTCGAGATGGGCTATTCACGGTTCGAACTCCGTCACCGGGAAGGTGTCATCTTGTAGTTCTCGGGGTGTACATCCCGATTTGAGGGATGTCCGCGTCATCTGTGACGTCATCGGTGACGTCATCGGTACGAGTAGTAGCGAAAGTGGCCATTTTAGGGCAGTACATGAAGGTATTTGGGGTCGAGATGGGCTATTCACGGTTCGAATGCGTCCTGGAAGGTGTCATCTTGTAGTTCTCGGGGTGTACATTCCGGTTTGAGGGATGTTCGCGTCATCTGTGACGTCATCGGTGACGTCATCGGTACGAGTAGTAGCGAAAGTGGCCATTTTCGGGCAGTACATGAAGGTATTTGGGGTCGAGATGGGCTATTCACGGTTCGAATGCGTCCTGGAAGGTGTCATCTTGTAGTTCTCGGGGTGTACATTCCGATTTGAGGGGTCTCCGCGTCATCTGTGACGTCATTGATGACGTCATCGGTACGAGTAGTAGCGAAAGTGGACATTTTGTGGGTGCGTGAGGGTGAGTTTGGTGTAGAGATGCACCATCCTTAGTCCGAATGCGTCGTGTGAGGTGTCATTTTGTAGCTCTCGGGGTGTACATTCCCAATTGGGGCATGTCCGAAGCATCTGTGACGTCATCGATGACGTCATCAGTAGGAGTATTAGCGAAAGTGAGCCTTTTGGGGCAGTGCAGGAAGGTATTTGGTGTAGAGATGGACCATCCGCGTTGCGAATGCGTCGTGTGGGGTCTGTTGTAGCTCTGGGTATACACTAATTCTTCGAAATGCGGTGATGCCCGTCAACGACCGTCATTACACCTTAACACTCTAACATAACGCCATGATATAGACCAGAGAGAGAACAACAACAGCAACAACAACAAGGATGACACATGAGAGAACAACAACAACAAGAAGTTTTTTTCATATAGTTTGTTTTCCCCAATGTTACATCATACCCACGCTGGGGGAGCCGCGTTGGGTATATTTACAATTCAAGAAGATTCTTATCCAATCAGAGGCCACCATTTGCATGTTTCATATTCGTTCCTGTCCGTTAGATGTATTCTTGTCCAATCAGAAGTCTCCACTTCAGAAAGTGCCATCTGAACCGTTTATTCTAATCATCATCGGGCAGGCCAGGATACCGTTGAGGCAACATATCCTCAGATAGTTGTTTGCGCATTCTGAGTATCTATCAGTGCATGGGTGAATACTTTCATCCGATGGAGGTGGTAGTCAGTTTAACCACGAAGAACGCAACATTGGTCATTATCTCCACTATCCACTTGGTGTTACAATTCAAGAAGACTTGTCCAATCAGAGGCCACCATTTGCATCTGTCATATTCGTTCCTGTCCGTTAGATGTATTCTTGGCCAATCAGAAGTCTTCATTTCAGAAAGTTCCATCTTCGGCCATGTTCGCTTTGAACCGTTTATTCTAATCATCATCGGGCAGCCCAGGATACCGTTGAGGCAACATATCCTCAGATAGTTGCTTGTGCATTCTGGGTATCTATCAGTGCCTGGGTGAATACATTCACCCGATGGGTTGGTCGGTCAGCTTGGTCACGAAGAACGTAACATTGGTCACACTGTCCACTGTCCACTTGGTGTTGGGGCGTTGCAGCCGGGCCCATTCCAAGGGATCCACGGTGTTCAGTTTCTCCAGCATCGTCTCTAGCGACACTCGGTTAATGATGGTAAACGGTTGGTCAAATACCTGGATGTTACTGCTCGGGTAAAAGTATCGGACTTGGACTGTCTCTTTATGCTGCAGCACATAACCAAACGCCAGATTCAATTTGAAGGCCGTAGTGTGATCTTTGAAGATGGCTTCTACGTAGCTACGTAGACGGGCGAGGTCGGTCAGTCGGAAATTGTAGATATCTTGAATAGGGCGATGACGGTGGAAACAGTGCCGTATCATCGACCAATGGCGCCGATAGATGTCCCTCACTGGATGGGCGCCCTGTAAGAGATCGCTAGGAACATTTATGGGCTCGTCCAGAAAATGTTCGATGTTATCAGGCATATGACTCGAAACCGTAACAGTGGGGTCCGGCTGGATATCCAGGCCCTCCTGGACCGTGGGTATAGGCAGGCTCTTCGTCATCGCATCACCAGTGGCGTTCGTCTCTCCGGGTTCATCTTCACTGGGTCTGACCTTCCGCGGCCCCTCTTTAGTGGAAAGTTGTCGCCCAAACCGTAGAGACGGGGCATGCATCCAACGTTGGTGCTGTCTAAACCGACTGGGTCGTTTGAAGAGTCGACCACAATCATTACATAGTACCGTCGCACCCGCGTGGAGTACCCTCTCATGACGCAGTAAATGATCCTTCCGATTGAATGACCGTGTACATATCGTACAGTTATACCGGGCGGTTCCTTCGTGCTTGGTAGCCTCATGGCGGCGCAAGTCGTGCAGACGAGTGAATGATTTCAAGCACGTAGTACAAGTGAACATCTTGGTGGTTGACAGTGTCTGATGAAACGTCCAGGCCGCTTCCCTTTTATAGCACGCTAGCTGGTGATCTATTTTTAGCACACTCAGTTCAACTATCCCCAAGTCGAGGGCCGAGCCTTGACATCTTCAGTAACATCCGTGTCTCTTCGGTCACCTCCGTACCGTCAACGATCAACATGTAGACATATAGAGTATGAACGGCATGTTATGGTATTCATCAGTGCATGAGTGACGCATTCAGCCGATGGGAGTGGTCGGTCAGCTTGGTAAAGAAAAACGTAACATTGGTCACACTCTCCACTGTCCACTTGGTGTTGGGACGTTGTTGTTGGGCCCATTCCAAGGGATCCACGGTGTCCAGTTTCTCCAGCATCGTCTCTAGCGACACTCGGTTAATGATGGTAAACGGTTGGTCAAATACCCGGATGTTACTGCTCGGGTAAAAATATCGGACTTGGACTGTCTCTTTATGCTGTAGCACATAACCAAACGCCAGATTCAATTTGAAGACCCTAGTTTGATCTTTGAAGATGGCTTCTACGTAGCTACGTAGACGGGCGAGGTCGGTCAGTCGGAAATTGTAGATATCTTGAATAGGGCGATGACGGTGGAAGCAGTGCCGGATCATGGGCCAATGGCGCCGATAGATGTCACTCACTGGATGATCGTCGTGTAACAGATCGCTGGGAACATTTATTGGTTCGTCCGCGAAGTGTACTTCGCCCTCTACGTCGTACAAAATCTGGCTCAAGGTCTTCTCGTCGGAATTTGACTGTTGAATTAGGGCGACGTCATCATCATCAGCCCTCATGCGATGGGTGGGAGTTCCCTCTGTCTCGATACTGGTGCCTACGGGCTTCTCTACCAGCAAACGTGGCTGCGGAACAGGGTGTTGTGTGCGTTGGTGTCGCAGCAACTGACTGATGGATTGAAGCCGACCACATTCTTCGCATGGTTGTGGGTACTTCATGGCGTGCACGTGTGTGGCGCTGTAGATGATCCGGGCGCTGAAACGACAGTGTACATATCGTACAGTTATACCAGGCGGTTCCTTCGTGCTTGGTAGCCTCATGGCGGCGCAAGTCGTGCAGACGAGTGAATGATTTCGAGCACGTAGTACAAGTGAACATCTTGGTGGTTGACAGAGTGTCTGATGAAACGACCAGACCGCTTCCCTTTTATAGCACGCTAGTTGATATCATGTTCGGGCACTTCCGTGTCTCTTCGGATGTAAAAGTCCCCGGATGTAAAAGTGCCCGAATGTTTACGAATGTTCCACCATTCCAGACTTCTATCGGGTCCATGTCCAGAAGCTCTCATACGCCGCCATTTTGGAGCCGCCATGTTGGATCCGCCATTTTGGAACCGCCATCTTGGATATGTCCCATAATGCACCGGGTCAAAATACTCGCTTCTGATTGGACGAGAGCTCTGTGACTGATTTTAAATACTCGCTTCTGTTTGGTGTACGTCGCTAAAGGTGACCGGAACTGACCTTTGACCCCGGCGCGCAAAGGTTTCCACCGCACCGCGGTGGAAACCTTTACACCGCGCGCGCCGGGATTTTAAATACTCGCTTCTGTTTGGTGTACGTCGCTAAAGGTGACCGGAACTGACCTTTGACCCCGGCGCGCGCGGTATAAAGGTTTCCACCGCGGCGCGGTGGAAACCTTTGCGCGCCGGGGTCAAAGGTCAGTTCCGGGGACTTTTACATTTACATCCGGGGACTTTTACATCCGAAGAGACACGGAAGTGCCCGAACATGATATCAGCTAGCGTGCTATAAAAGGGAAGCGGTCTGGCCGTTTCATCAGACACTCTGTCAACCACCAGGATGTTCACTTGTACTACGTGCTCGAAATCATTCACTCGTCTGCATGACTTGCGCCGCCATGAGGCTACCAAGCACGAAGGAACCGCCCGGTATAACTGTACGATATGTACACTGTCGTTTCAGCGCCCGGATCATTTACAGCGCCACACACGTGCACGCCATGAAGTACCCGAGCGTCCAGGCGAAGAATGTGGTCGGCTTTTCAAACTGACCAGTCAGTTGCTGCGACACCAACGCACACGACACCCTGTTCCGCAGCCACGTTTGCAGATAGAAGAGCCCGTAGGCATCAATATCGAAACAGGGGAACTCCCACCCATCGCACGAGGGCCGATGATGATGTCGCCCTAATTCAACAGTCAAATTCCGACGACAAGACCTTGGGCCAGATTTTTGTACGACGTGGAGGGCAAAGTACACTTCGTGGACGAAGCCATAAATGTTCCCAGCGATCTGTTACACGAAGACCATCCAGTGAGTGACATTTATCGGCGCCATTGGCCCATGATCCGGCACTGTTTCTACCGTCATCGCCCTATTGAAGATATCTACAATTTCCGACTGACCGACCTCGCCCGTCTACGTAGCTACGTAGAAGCCATCTTCAAAGATCAAACTACGGCCTTCAAATTGAATCTGGTGTTTGGTTATGTGCTGCAGCATAAAGAGACAGTCCAAGTCCGATATTTTACCCGAGCAGTAACATCCGGGTATTTGACCAACCGTTTACCATCATTAACCGAGTGTCGCTAGAGACGATGCTGGAGAAACTGGACACCGTGGATCCCTTGGAATGGGCCCAACAACAACGTCCCAACACCAAGTGGACAGTGGAGAGTGACCAATGTTACGTTTTTCGTTACCAAGCTGACCGACCACTCCCATCGGCTGAATGCGTCACTCATGCACTGATGAATACCATAACATGCCGTTCATACTCTATATGTCTACATGTTGATCGTTGACGGTACGGAAGTGACCGAAGAGACACGGATGTTACCGAAGATGTCAAGGCTCGGCCCTCGACTTGGGGATAGTTGAACTGAGTGTGCTAAAAATAGATCACAGCTAGCGTGCTATAAAAGGGAAGCGGCCTGGACGTTTCATCAGACACTCTGTCAACCACCAAGATGTTCACTTGTACTACGTGCTCGAAATCATTCACTCGTCTGCACGACTTGCGCCGCCATGAGGCTACCAAGCACGAAGGAACCGCCCGGTATAACTGTACGATATGTACACGGTCATTCAATCGGAAGGATCATTTACTGCGTCATGAGAGGGTACTTCACGCGGGTGCGACGGTACTATGTAATGATTGTGGTCGACTCTTCAAACGACCCAGTCGGTTTAGACAGCACCAACGTTTGATGCATGCCCCGTCTCTACGGTTTGGACGACAGCTTTCCACTAAAGAGGGGCCGCGGAAGGTCAGACCCAGTGAAGATGAACCCGGAGAGACGAACGCCACTGGTGATGCGATGACGAAGAGCCTGCCTATACCCACGGTCCAGGAGGGCCTGGATATCCAGCCGGACCCCACCGTTACGGTTTCGAGTCATACGCCTGGCAACATCGAACATTTTCTGGACGAGCCCATAAATGTTCCTAGCGATCTCTTACAGGGCGCCCATCCAGTGAGTGACATCTATCGGCGCCATTGGTCCATGATACGGCACTGTTTCCACCGTCATCGCCCTATTCAAGATATCTACAATTTCCGACTGACCGACCTCGCCCGTCTGCGTAGCTACGTAGAAGCCATCTTCAAAGATCAAACTACGGCCTTCAAATTGAATCTGGCGTTTGGTTATGTGCTGCAGCATAAAGAGACAGTCCAAGTCCGATACTTTTACTCGAGCAGTAACATCCAGGTATTTGACCAACCGTTTACCATCATTAACCGAGTGTCGCTAGAGACGATGCTGGAGAAACTGAACACCGTGGATCCCTTGGAATGGGCCCGGTTGCAACGCCCCAACACCAAGTGGACAGTGGACAGTGGACAGTGTGACCAATGTTACGTTCTTCGTGACCAAGCTGACCGACCAACCCATCGGGTGAATGTATTCACCCAGGCACTGATAGATACTCAGAATGCACAAGCAACTATCTGAGGATATGTTGCCTCAACGGTATCCTGGGCTGCCCGATGATGATTAGAATAAACGGTTCAAAGCGAACATGGCCGAAGATGGAACTTTCTGAAATGAAGACTTCTGATTGGACAAGAATACATCTAACGGACAGGAACGAATATGACAGATGCAAATGGTGGCCTCTGATTGGACAAGTCTTCTTGAATTGTAACACCAAGTGGATAGTGGAGATAATGACCAATGTTGCGTTCTTCGTGGTTAAACTGACCACCACCTCCATCGGATGAAAGTATTCACCCATGCACTGATAGATACTCAGAATGCGCAAACAACTATCTGAGGATATGTTGCCTCAACGGTATCCTGGCCTGCCCGACGATGATTAGAATAAACGGTTCAGATGGCACTTTCTGAAGTGGAGACTTCTGATTGTACAAGAATACATCTAACGGACAGGAACGAATATGAAACATGCAAATGGTGGCCTCTGATTGGACAAGAATCTTCTTGAATTGTAAATATACCCAACGCGGCTCCCCCAGCGTGGGTATGATGTAACATTGGGGAGAATAAACTATATGAAAAAAACTTCTTGTTGTTGTTGTTCTCTCATGTGTCATCCTTGTTGTTGTTGCTGTTGTTGTTCTCTCTCTGGTCTATATCATGGCGTTATGTTAGAGTGTTAAGGTGTAACGACGGGCGTTGACGGGCATCACCGCATTTCGAAGAATTAGTGTATACTCCGAGAGCTACAACATGATACCCCACACGACGCATTCGCAACGCGGATGGTCCATCTCTACACCAAATACCTTCCTGCACTGCCCCAAAAGGCTCACTTTCGCTAATACTCCTACTGATGACGTCATCGATGACGTCACAGATGCTTCGGACATGCCTCAATTGGGAATGTACACCCCGAGAGCTACAAAATGACACCTCACACGACGCATTCGGACTAAGGATGGTGCATCTCTACACCAAACTCACCCTCACGCACCCACAAAATGTCCACTTTCGCTACTACTCGTACCGATGACGTCATCAATGACGTCACAGATGACGCGGACACCCCTCAAATCGGAATGTACACCCCGAGAACTACAAGATGACACCTTCCAGGACGCATTCGAACCGTGAATAGCCCATCTCGACCCAAATACCTTCATGTACTGCCCGAAAATGTCCACTTTCGCTACTACTCGTACCGATGACGTCACCGATGACGTCACAGATGACGCGAACATCCCTCAAATCGGAATGTACACCCGAGAACTACAAGATGACACCTTCGAGGACGCATTCGAACCGTGAATAGCCCATCTCGATCCCAAATACCTTCATGTACTGCCCGAAAATGTCCACTTTCGCTACTACTCGTACCGATGACGTCACCGATGATGTCACAGATGACGCGGACATCCCTCAAATCGGAATGTACACCCCGACAACTACAAGATGACACCTTCCAGGACGCATTCGAACCGTGAATAGCCCATCTCGACCCCAAATACCTTCAGGTACTGCCCGAAAATGGCCACTTTCGCTACTACTCGTACCGATGACGTCACCGATGACGTCACAGATGACGCGAACATCCCTCAAATCGGAGTGTACACCCCGAGAACTACAAGATGACACCTTTCAGGACGCATTCGAACCGTGATTAGCCCATCTCGACCCCAAATAACTTCCTTCGCTGCCCCAAAATGGCCACTTTACTTACTACAACCAACTGCGCATGCGCAGATTAACGCGACATGCATTCAAAAACACACCATTCTGACTCTACCCCACACAAGCTTCACTTTGACACCTCACACGACCCATTCGAACCGTGATTAGCTCATCTCTAACCCAAACACACCCCTACATAGCACCCAAAATGCCTGTTTTCTATACTACGGCCAGACTGCGCATGCGCAGACTATTGAACACGGACGAACCATTAGTGTAGTCAAGTGCTCCTCCACGAGAGCTTCAAAATAAGACCTCACTCGACCCCATTGGACCATGAGTGGCCCACCTAGACTCCAACATGTCCACCCCGTATGGGCCTATACACCCATAGCCATGCAGTATAGGCCTATGGGCCTACCCAGGCCTCGGTGACTTTTTTCAAAAATTTCACCGATTCGCTCCGCAACACTTCCTATCGTGTTCTAAATGACGAGACGAGTAAAACGAGACCCCACAACCCTACCGCAAATGTATAGAAGTGGGTTTCCCAGTAGGATAAACATTGAACCTATACCCCAGTATGGGTCTATATGGGGCTCGGTGACTTTTTTCAAAAATTTCACCGATTCGCACGGGGACACTTCCTATCATGTTCTAAATGACGAGACGAGTAAAACGAGACCCCACAACCCTACCGCAAATGTATAGAAGTACGTTTCCCAGGGGGACAAACATCGATCCTATACCCTCAGTATGGGACTATATGAGGCTATATCGTACTTTTTCAAAAATTTCACCGATTCGCACGGGGACACTTCCTATCATGTTCTAAATGACGAGACGAGTAAAACGAGACCCCACAACCCTACCGCAAATGTATAGAAGTACGTTTCCCAGGGGGACAAACATTGATCCTATACCCTCAGTATGGGACTATATGGGGCTCGGTGACTTTTTTCAAAAATTTCACCGATTCGCACGGGGACACTTCCTATCATGTTCTAAATGACGAGACGAGTAAAACGAGACCCCACAACCCTACCGCAAATGCATAGAAGTACGTTTCCCAGGGGGGCAAACATCGGTCCTATACCCTCAGTATGGGACTATATGAGGCTATATCGTACTTTTTCAAAAATTTCACCGATTCGCACGGGGACACTTCCTATCATGTTCTAAATGACGAGACGAGTAAAACGAGACCTCACAACCCTACCGCAAATGTATAGAAGTACGTTTCCCAGGATGGTCCTATACCTCCCATACCCCATATAGGCATTTTCCCGTAATTTAGGATAAAGTCCGTATTCCGTATTTTTTCAGGAAAATTTTTACATACACCCACCCTGGAACTAGGGGAAGATAACTCTGTTGATAGACAAGCCCCGTTAAGCCCGGCGACCTATATACCCCTCATACCCCATATAGGCATTTTCCCAGGTTTTTCGATAAAGTCCGTGTTCCGTATTTTTTTTTTTCAGGAAAAATTTTACATGCACCCATCCAGCCATCAAATACCCCTTCACCTAGGCTTCACGTTGATACCTCACTCGACCCCATTCGACCATTAGTGGCTCCCCTAGCTCCAACACGGCTATTTCCATACCCTTCGGCCACCGCGCATGCGCAGAATGACGCTATTTCAAATCCGCTAGTCCAGTCAGATGCCCCTTCACCTAGGCTTCACTTTAATACCTCACTCGATCCCATTGGACCAGTAGTAACTCCCCTAGCTCCCAACACGGCTATTCCCATACCCTTGGGCCACCGCGCATGCGCAGAATGACGCTATTTCAAATCCGCTAGTCCAGTCAGATGCCCCTTCACGAATGCTTCACTTTGATACCTCACTCGATCCCATTGGACCAGTAGTAACTCCCCTAGCTCCCAACACGGCTATTTCCATACCCTTGGACCACCGCGCATGCGCAGAATGGTGACAACGCCCAAGCCGCTAGTCCAGTCAGAAGCCCCTTCACCTAAGCTTCACTTTGATACCTCACTCGATCCCATTGGCCCATTATTGGCTTCGCTAGCTCCAAAACCGCTATTTCCATACCCTTCGGCCACCGCGCATGCGCAGAATGGTGACAACACCCAAGCCGCTAGTCCAGTCAGATGCCCCTTCACATAAGCTTCACTTTGATACCTCACTCGACCCCATTGGTCCATTAGGGGCTTCCCTAGCTCCAAAACGGCTATTTTCATACCCTTGGGCCTCCGCGCATGCGCAGAATGGCGATATTTCAATCCCACACCCAGCCCATTAGATGCCCCTTCACCTAAGCTTCACTTGGATACCTCACTCGTCCCCATTGGTCCATTAGTGGCTCCCCTAGCTCCAACACGGCTATTTCCACACGGTTGGTCCACACGAGTTGTCTCCCTTGCGTCAGTGTGTGCAGATGGCGCTACGGTCGACGCCGTGATATGGAAAGGGCATCCCCACACCATCCTGGAGCCGCCATTTTTGTTTGTTGTTTTCTTGCGGAGATACACGGGGCAATAAACACTCGACCCTAGGGTGGTACAGATGCTAGACTGATCCTATTAACATGGTACAACACCTATAGATTATGTTTATTATTATTATATGGCTTAGAGGTTTTTTTTAGGGTAATGTGAGGGTTTTTTCTCCCCGTGACGTCCCCACCGCCTCGTTTGCTCCCTTGCGCCGTCTAAAAACACCGCCATTTTACAAGTAATTAATTAAAATTAATTAATTAATTAATTTATTTATTTGAAATACTAGTACCCATCCTCCGTATGGCAGAACTGTACAACCCAGAACAAGTCTAGACATGCCTTGATCACGTGATCGTCATTGTACCTTATTTTACACACACAACACCTTATTTTACACACACAACACCATAAGCCGCCATTTTGAACCCACCCACTCACATACCAGGTCAATCAGTGCACGGGGTGAGTGGGTGGGTTCAAAATGGCGGACTTTCAATCACACACTGACTGACACCGGTGAGTGGGTGGGTTCAAAATGGCGGCACCTTATTTTACACACACAACACCATAAGCCGCCATTTTGAACCCACCCACTCACATACCAGGTCAATCAGTGCACGGGGTGAGTGGGTGGGTTCAAAATGGCGGCTTATGGTGTTGTGTGTGTAAAATAAGGTGCCGCCATTTTGAACCCACCCACTCACCGGTGTCAGTCAGTGTGTGATTGAAAGTCCGCCATTTTGAACCCACCCACTCACCCCGTGCACTGATTGACCTGGTATGTGAGTGGGTGGGTTCAAAATGGCGGCTTATGGTGTTGTGTGTGTAAAATAAGGTGCCGCCATTTTGAACCCACCCACTCACATCAAACTCACGCATGCGCAACGCCCCAACCGCCCCCAATTGTGACGTCAAAACAGGTTCTGCGCATGCGCAGTTGAGGGGTATCCTATGAATTTGCGTACTACCTACTACTCTTAACCCGTAATACCCGTAAGAAGTTACGGGGTGGTACGGATGTGTGCAACTGATGTTTTGAGTGGTTATAGATGAATAAACCCAGAACCCATAAAAACTCGTAACAAGTCTATAACCCGTAATACCCGTAAGAAGTTACGGGGTATTACTCTGATGTTGTACCTGTGTTACAAGCATACCTAGTGAGGAAGTATACCCATAACAAACCCGTAATACCCGTAAGCAGTTACGGGGTATTAGTGATAAACCCATAACACCTGTATGCTGTTACAGGTTATTTACACTGAAGTGGTGTTAATCTGAAGTGTATTCAGAGATGAGTGACCTGTAACCACCCATAACTACCCATAACCATCCATGAGAGTTCGTGTGTTATATTGTATACACAGAGGTTACTTGACCAGTTTAATGCAAGTGTTTGCATCATGTTTCATCACACCACGTCACGCTATACAATATACATCTTGTGTTTTCTATGGCGAATAAAACCATACCTTTATTATGTTGAAACTTGAACACGGTGTTAACTTCATCTATGCAGTTTAAGTTCAACCTATCCTATCCTATGAGTTCAGATATCTCTCTATATCTGTGGTGTCAGAATCCTAGACGTTATATCGAAGTATCATACTGAGAAGTACCGAAATGTACGAAGAAGTACTGAGATGTTCGAGAAGTGTAATTAACCGCTATCCTGACCGGTACATGTTCTGAGCATCACTATAGTGTATTTCAATTACATTATATGGTGGCCAGAGTGTGTGATCGTTACATTTTCTGGTGTCAGAAGTGGGATTCACCGTTAATGAGAATCGGAGAATCCAGAGAGACGAACTCATTGCCTAGCTTTGACTCATCACTTGATGTGGATGAATTTATTGAGACAATTAAAGCTACAAGTCTGATATTGCTGATGTTATATGTATATACCCATCTTGGACAAGATGGAAAACGTGAATGTCAAAATGCTACGCCGAGGTAGACGTACTGCTGTAAGACAACACGAGAAAACCTTACTAGAAGACAATATGAGTGCTAGTGATGTAGACGCTACTGAGGAAGATGATCTAAATGGTGCGAAATTATTGGAGATGGATACTCCGTTAGAGGGGCCACCCGCAGATCACTCAGAAGGCATTACTTTTAAGCATGACGTGTATGTGTCTGATGTAAGGAAAGAAGTTGCTGAAGCAGTAACCGAAGCTATGCGTGGGGTAATGAAAGACTTTACTGGGGCGCTGAGTAGTGTTATGGGTGATGTCGTTCAACAAGTTAAAGGGTTAACTGAACACAAGGGCACTAGAAGAGATCAAGCTTCTGATCCCCATCCTATCAGATCTACTCCGAGGATTTCTGATCGTCATGACGATGATAGTTCTGATGATGAGACCGGTGATGAATTCAGCCGTTTAAGTGCCAGAAGTAGCACAAGGGCTCGGAGTGGACACCATTATGCCAAACTTCCTCCATTTACTGGGCAGGAAAGATGGGAAGTTTGGTATAATCGGTTTATTGATGTCGCCCGTCTTAGAAACTGGTCAACTAAGGAGAAATTAGATGAGTTACTCCCAGATTGCAGGGTAAAGTTGGCGAATTTGTGTATGGTCAGTTGTCTAGAGATGTTAGAGCTGATTTCAGTCAGTTAGTAGACGAACTTGATCATAGATTTCGTAAAGTGGAAACTTCAAAGGCTTACGGTGCTAAATTTAGTAATCGTAACCAGAAGTCGGGTGAATCTGTCGAGGATTATGCCTCCGAGTTAAAACGGCTATATGATAAAGCGCATTCGAATCGTGATCGAGAAACACGACGTGAGGATTTACTGAGACGGTTTCTTGGTGGTCTTATCGATGAGAAGGCACGATTCCAGGTGGAATACATTAAAGAACCGGAAACGATTGATGACGCCGTTGTTGAAGTAGTACGTTTTATGGAGGCTAAACATAGATGTTCTCAAGAGAGCGGTGGAAGTAATCCAAGAAGCCGTAAAACTGCCCGCAAGGTAAAATGCGGAGATGACGATTGCATGGATATACCTGATGACAGTGTACGGTCCAGTATACAGACTATATCTAAGGGTGATAGATCTAAGGACGTTGTGACGAAATCAAAATCTGATGATTCCCCGAAGGAAAACATGACGAAACCTGCTGATGTGAACAAATGCGTGACCGAGATACAAAAGTTCAAGCAAGAGATGAGTCATCTGATGGGATCTCTGGATCAACGTATGGGAAAATTGGAGAATTCCAGTGGTAGTGGACCACCAAGACGGAATTTTCCACGTCAAACCATGTCAAAACCCTTGAATGTGTCTGGTCAAGGTACAGGCATGACTCGTAATCATGCAGCTTTCACTGGATGTTACCGATGTGGGGGTGACCATTTTATTCGCGACTGTATGTACCAGTTGTCTGGTCAATTACAGGTTTCCGCGAAACCGTTCGTACCTAGAGCTCAGATGAATCGAAGATATGAGCCAGTTTCTGTAATGCCTGGGCATACCACTGGTGAGAAGGCTGTTTCACCAAACTGCCAGGGGCCGGTCCATTAGGCCGGGAGTCGGTCCCGCGAGATGAAGGCCTATCTGATGTGACATCTATGAAAATGACGAATCCGTATGATCAAATCACTGGTCATGAGATATTGAGACGACAAAGGCCGAAGTCTGAAGGTGTTTATGTTAAGGGCACATTACAGGGTGTAAATGTGACATATACAGTAGACACTGGAGCGACGAAGACCATAGTTTCTGATGGTGTTTTCTCGAAAATACCACAGGACAGACGTCCCAAACTAAATGATGCTGGATCTAAAACGTTTGTTTGCGCGAACGGTAGAAGTCTTGATCATAAGGGTATGGGCATTTTCGAGATGTCATTAGGGTCACTGCCGATATCAAAGATGACGTGCTACTGGGGACCGATATTCTGCAGAAGAGGTCGGGTGGTGCGGCCGATCTCTTACTGAGTGAGGGATACATGATCTTGGATAATGTCGAAATTCCATTAGAGCAGATTCCTCCACCTAGGGTGAGGAAAGTGCGTGCTGCAGATCATTACATCATTCCGGGAATGAGTGAAGCTGTCATAGATGTCCTTATTGACGGAAGCGAGAATGATAATGATGGAGATATGGTTATAGAACCATTTCCTCATTTTGCTGAGAAGACCAATCTTGTTTTGTGCTCCAGTGTTGTTGACGTTGCTAATAATGTCACTGTGAAAGTGCGTTTGTTGAATCCTTTCTCCGAGGCAAAGTCGATAAATCAGGATACCTGTGTGGAGTATGCTGAGAGTGTATCGAATTCCGATATTGAAGTGCTAGTTGATATCGAAGATGAGATGGCCGGAGAGGACTATAATTGTATTCGAAGACTTTCGATGTCCCGTGACTATGTTGCAAAGCCTGAAGTAACCAGACAGGTGACTAAGGGTGTGAATACCGGCGATAATGAGAGAGGTGACTCATTCTGTATTCCGCCCCATCTTACTGAGCTTTACAATGAGACAGTGAATGGCCTGAAGTCAGACGAATCTGAGGTTATGGGAAAGATCTTGACGGAGTTTCTAGATGTGTTTTCTAAAGATGATACTGATTTAGGACTAACACATCTCACTGAGCATGTTATTGACACTGGAGATGCTAAACCGATTAAGCAGCCACCCAGACGACTGCGTCTAGCATTTGCGGGTGAAGATCGGAAAGCACTTGAGAAATTAGTGAAGCAAGGAAGTGTGAGACCTTCAACTTCTCCATGGGCTTCTCCGATAGTGCTAGTGAAGAAGAAATGTGGGTCAGTCAGACCATGCGTTGATTATCGCCTGGTGAATTCGGTAACTCGTAAAGATGCGTTCCCCTTACCACGTACTCAGGACTGTTTAGATGCTTTAGAAGGTTCGAGATGGTTTTCCACTCTCGACCTCACTTCGGCATATAATCAGGTGCCAATACGGAAAGAAGATATTCCTAAGACCGCGTTCTGCACAAAATTTGGTCTGTTCGAGTACACGACCATGCCATTCGGGCTCTCAAATTAACCAGCTTGCTTCCAACGTGTCATGGAATTAGCCCTCAGTGGTTTACAGTGGGTCAAATGTCTTATTTACCTTGATGATGTGGTGGTGTATGGTCGATCTTTCCACGAGCACACAGAAAGATTGAAAGAAGTTCTTCAGAGAATAAGAGAGGCTAGGTTGAAGCTAAAACCTGTGAAGTGCCACCTCTTGAAGAAAGAAGTAACGTTTCTGGGTCACGTCATTTCAGAGCACGGCATTTTACCGAACCCCGATAATGTGTCGAAAATTCTGAATTGGCCTGTTCCTAAGAACGTGACAGAAGTACGAGCCATATTAGGGATGGGAAATTACTATAGACGTTTTGTGCGTAATTTCTCCCTTATGGTTCAACCCCTTACTGAGTTAACAAAGAAGAACCAGCCATTCAGATGGACGGAAGAATGTCAGAAGGCATTTGACGGAATCAAAGAAGCCTTGACGAGTCCGGATGTTATGGCATATCCACGAGATGATTGTAAATTCATACTGGATACTGATGCCTGTGATGTCGGCACAGGAGCAGTTCTATCTCAGGTACAAGACGGAGGAGAACGTGTCATAGCCTATGCGAGTCGTTCAATGAATAAGGCTGAGAACTATTGTGTTACTGACAGAGAGTTGCTTGCGGTAAAGTACTTCACGGAGTATTTTAAGCACTATCTGTTGGGTCAGAGATTTTTGGTGAGAACAGACCATCAAGCATTGCGATGGTTGTTCAGTTTAAAGGAGCCAAAAAATCGGATTGCTCGATGGATAGAGATCCTTTCAGCATTCGATTTTGAGATTGAGTACCGTCCTGGTAAACGTCATGGGAATGCTGACGCGATGTCCCGATGCCCGAACCCAAGAGACTGTGAGTGCCTAGATTCGGAGCAGGACATATCTCTGAAGTGTGGTCCATGTACGCGGTGCCAGAAGAGAGCCGTAGAGATGCAATCGTCATTAGTGAAAAAGACTAAGGCAGAAACTGTAGACGAAGTGAGGAGTGTTGCCACTGGTGTTACAGTTCGTGTGTGGCCTTCAGTCTTTGTGAAGATGTGCAAACGTGTGTTTGAGTACGTTATGAAGATGGTGATTTTATTCCTGAGTGTCATCACTTTAGAAGACCTTAGTGAGAACGATGATTTGGGAAATCGAGGAATCTTTCCTAAACATGACGTTTCTAAGGTAAACAAAGTAGATGCGGAATACAAGACAAAATCCTTTTTCAGACGACTCCTGGGGTTAGTGTGGACACTCTGGCTTACGTGTCGCGATGAAGTCAGTAGATACTTCAGCCTAAGCAGAGGGTGTAACACTCGATGTGTGTGGTAGAGTGGCCGAGACTCCATGGATACAAGGGTATGCCATGTCCACGTTACGCAAGAAGCAACTAGATGACCAAAATATAGGGCCTGTTTTGAGATGGTTCGAAACAGGAAGACGACCCTATGGATCTGAAGTTTGTGCGTCGAGTGCAGCCACTAGGCACTACTGGAATTGCTGGGACAATTTAGACGTCAAAGATGGGGTCTTATTCCGGAGATTTGTCCGTAAAAATTTGAGTGGGTCACATTGGCAATTTCTAGTACCTTTGAGTTTGAGAGACCATGTATTGCGGCAGATGCATAACAGCATTCTTGCCGGGCATTTAGGTCGAAAGAAGACCAGAGAGAAAGCGCTGCAGAGGTTCTACTGGTGGGGTATCCGTGAAGACGTAAATAACTGGGTGAGCCGATGTGATTCGTGTGCAGCGAATAAGATGCCTACCCATACCCCTAGAGCTCCTCTTGGAGACATGCGAGTCGGAGCACCGCTTGACAGACTTTCGACGGATGTTCTCGGACCCTTCCCGAAGACGCCTCGTGGGAATAGGTTTATACTCGTGGTGACTGATTACTTCACGAATTGGGTCGAGATATTCCCCATACCAGATCAGACTGCTGTTACGTGTGCACAGAAGATTTTGGATGAAGTTATCAGCCGATTTGGATGTCCACTAGATTTACATAGTGACTAGGGTTCTAATTATCGAAGTGTATTGTTTGTCGAGCTTTGCCGTTTACTGGAAATACGGAAAACTCGAACATCTGCCCGACATCCACAGTGTAATGGGAAAGTTGAGCGTTTCAACCGAACCTTGGTGAGGGTGATTCGTGCTTATCAACGAGAGTGGGACCTTCATTTGGGATGCCTCGCTGCTGCTTACAGAGCGAGTCCACATGAAAGTACCGGGCTGACCCCCAACTTGTTGATGCTAGGCCGTGAGGTGAGACTTCCAGCAGAAGTGGTATTTGGCAGTGGTGATACTGATAATGGTGAGATCATGTCATATGGCGAGTATGTCGATCAGCTACGAGACAAGATGCAGCATGCGCATGACCTTGCTCGCAAGCACTTGAAAGTTGCAGTGAAACGACAGAAAAAATCCTATGACGCTAAAGGGATGTTACACCAATATCAGCCTGGAGATTGCGTGTGGTATCTCCACGAGATGCGAAAGAAGGGGCAGAGCGTTAAGCTCCAGAGTCCTTACAGAGGACCCTATGTTGTGACGTTTCGAGTTAATGACCTTGATTACGTAATACAGTTCGATGCGAAGGGAACTAAACGTTTAGTTCACCACAACAAATTGAAGCCATATCGAGGCGATTTGAGGTATAAGTGGGCACAGAAGGCTGTGTTGAAAGCCAAGAAGGATGGTTTACCGAAGCTGATTAACCCAGTTGATGATGATGAAGATTCAGATGACATGAATTAGACGTGACCTAATTCATTAAGGTTGATTGATCCAGTAGATGGAGATGGATTAGACGATATGGATTAGACGTAACCTAATTCATGTATACTTTATAAGGAGTTGTGGAGATGAGTTAGATGATATGAACTAGACGTAACCTAATTCATATAGGCCGAGATGAACTAAGAAGGTTGCAGCCAAAGCCATAAAGGATCTACTGTGATAACGTGTCAACCTGGAAGAAGAAAACAAATGCATTTGAGATACATGTTATGTTCATTGTGGTAAATATAACTGTAAAAGCAAAACCATTATGGTGTAACATTTACACGATGCCATTTATTCGTTAATGCCGAGATATAGACTACAATGCATGTACCTGTAATCCGTATATAATTCTGGGTTAACTTGAAATGTTATTTGGCGAGAACCTATTCCGCACAGAATTCTATATAACGATATTATTTTGACAGTGAGTAATGTACATGTATATCTATTTTTGCTGAAATGATAAGCGTAATGTAACTTTCTGCTGTTTCGAAGTTATAGATTTGTTGATTTGTGGTTTATTGTCGCCGTGGAAGGCGGACAATTAAGCAGAGGGTAATGAGACGACCAGCCTATGCTGTACGGCTTTGTTCTATTGAGAGTTCTATTGAGATCGTTTTTCCAGTACAGAAGCATAACATGTAAATGTGTTATCGATGGCCTAATTTTCGTTTATGCCTGTAAAACGCTCACCTGATCAATTCAGAGTAATTTTAACAGCTGTTTTCTTGATGGATTGTATAAGTGTTTGGTACAGATCATTAGCATTTGCTGACAGGTGATGACATAATTCTTTCATGGAGTTATAGCCGTTTTTATGCATCTTTGCCGACAAGTTCTGGACGATGTCCGCCATGTTGTGTCATGATGATATATCTAGACGGATTCGTATCTTGCTATAACTATTTGTTGTCGCTGTTGGTGATAACTAACGATCTGATTATTCTCAGAGGCATAATAGTTATTTATTCTCTTGGAATTATTGACTGTGAAATGTTTAATAAGCCGTAGAGTGAACTCTTATGGGTGGCTGTACAGTGTTTTGGTAGTTGGGAAAGTTCCCGATAGGTGGAGTTGTACCGAATGACCGCACGAGCGGGAGAGTATAAATACGATGACAGGACGATTTGAGAGCAGATAGCCTTTGGCTTTCTCAATGATGACAGATTGCTCTAAGCTTTCTCACTGAGAGGACCTGCCAATAAGGTACAATATGGGTTCTTACACTGATGATATGGCACGGAGTGACAAATAAAGAAGCCTTACCCCACCACACAGATGTCCCATACATTTTAGAGAGGAGCCATAAAAACCCATAACCCGTAACAAACCCATAACCCGTAAGAAACCCCCGTAAGAAACCCGTAAGAGTTACGGGGTGTTACAGATGTATCTGTCCTATGATGACTATTAGCGATGAATAATCCTAACCCGTAATACCCGTAAGAAGTTACGGGGTGGTACGGATGTGTGCAACTGATGTTTTGTGTGGTTATAGATGAATAAACCCAGAACCCATAAAAACTCATAACAAGTCTATAACCCGTAATACCCGTAAGAAGTGACGGGGTATTACTCTGATGTTGTACCTGTGTTACAAGCATACCTAGTGAGGAAGTATAACACCTGTATGCTGTTACAGGTTATTTACACTGAAGTGGTGTTAATCTGAAGTGTATTCAGAGATGATGAATGACCTGTAACCACCCATAACTACCCATAACCATCCATGAGAGTTCGTGTGTTATATTGTATACACAGAGGTTACTTGACCAGTTTAATGCAAGTGTTTGCATCGTGTTTCATCACACCACGTCACGCTACACAATATACATCTTGTGTTTTCTATGGCGAATAAAACCATACCTTTATTATGTTGAAACTTGAACACGGTGTTAACTTCATCTATGCAGTTTAAGTTCAACCTATCCTATCCTATGAGTTCAGATATCTCTCTATATCTGTGGTGTCAGAATCCTAGACGTTATATCGAAGTATCATACTGAGAAGTACCGAAATGTACCAAGAAGTACTGAGATGTTCGAGAAGTGTAATTAACCGCTATCCTGACCGGTACATGTTCTGAGCATCACTATAGTGTATTTCAATTACATTATATGGTGGCCAGAGTGTGTGATCGTTACAGTATTTCCCAACAAATCGTGTTATCAAAAGTCAACTTTGGGACAAGTCGACTTCATTGAAATCGACTTGTGTAGCTATTTTGCAACAAGTCGCCTTATCAAAAGTCGACTTTGCAGAGAGCAGATAAAAAATTAACCGTTTTCAAGTTAATGTGCTGGGTCATTCCACTGTAACTGACATTATATTTTGACAGGTTTTTGTGAATTTAAATTAATCTTTAGACTACAGATATCTACATAGGCCAAAGATGTTTTGGCCCATACCATGACCAATGTCTACTCAATGAGATGCCAAACTTGTTTTCATATTAATTCCTAAGTCAGGATGATCAACTTGAAACTACACCAAACGGACATCATCAAAAACTATGTTTTCTTCTCTTCAATTTGTCTTCAAACGGCCACGTGAAACACAAAACTTTTAATTAGAAAATATTGACGATATGTCAGGCAACAGATCTAGGAAGTGAAAGAACAGGACTCTTCATTTTATATTTAGCCAGTATATTAAAATATTCCAGTAACTGACGTTACAATTCGTCCACCATATTGTGACCATACAAATTTACAGGAATACCTGAACAATTTGTGTGAATTTATCAAAAGGAAACAATTATTGGTAAACAAAAACTACAACAAGGATAACTTTGCAAAGAAATTCTGAATTCTGAAATATGATAACATGCATCCTTATCACACACAGTCCAGTCATCGGATAGTCTGTTCATATTGTATAATTTTGTGCAGTGTGAAACTTGGTGCGAAATACTAAGACAAGTCGATTTCAATGAAGTCGACTTGTCCCAAAGTTGACTTTTGATAAGACGACTTGTTGGGAAATACTCATACAAGTCGAATTGTGATTAGTCGACTTGTCGCAAAATGACTGCACATGTCGGCATTTTACAAGTCGACTTGTTGCGAAATATCTGCGAAGGTCGACTTGTGGAAAGTCGACTTTTTAATCGATAACGAAAAGTCGACATGACGAAAGTCGACTTGCAAACAAGTCAAGGTGTGGAAAGTCGACTTGTTGCGAGAAAATACAACAAGTAAACCTTTGGTATGTCGACTTGTTGAAATATAAAGCGTCAAGTCGACAAGAACAAGTCGACTTGCCTCAAAGAAACGGGGCAAGTCGCCATGTTGTCAAGTCGATAAGTCGCGAGTCGTCTCACCAACTCGTGACTACGGAAGCGCCTGCGTAGCAACATGCATATTTGTCAACATTCCGATAATTACGCATCAACACGGCATAATTTATCACGACATATCTACATATAAGGTAAAAGTCAACTTGCATATGTCATCATACCGCAATAAAAAGACGATATGTCGACATAAATTAAGCCAACAAATCCGATAAATTATGTCGACAAATCGACTTAACAATGACGATATGTGAATGGCACTCAGGCGCTTCCGTAGCTCCGTATATTTCCGTACCAATGCGCTTCCGTATATAAGTGGCCAAGTCGTCTTTACTCATATCGACTTTTTGTCTTTGAAGACGTAAAGTCGACTTAATAAAAGTAAAGTAAAGTCGACTTATTGCGATTATTGGGCCGTATAGTAGTATAGAAAGCGAAAATCGAGTCGAATAAGTAGATGGGAAGGGCGATATGGAGGACCAGTGGAGAGAGAGACAGGAGGTTTTCACTATTCGAGAGCCCCTGGGCATTCAGGTATTCAACCGAGAGGTAAATGGATCGACTGAGCATGCGTGGGATCGAGTGCGAAAGCGCACAAAGTGTGGAGCCTGATATGGAGAACCAGTGGGATGAGAGACATGAGAGTGTCATTTACCCTACCTGGCCTGGGTGAAATGTTCTATTGTGCTCCAAAACGACGAAACCGAGGGGGCTGACACTTTCTAGCTTATCATATTGGGAGCATTTTGAGGCCATATGCGTATCCCCTTGTGCAGATGATCATGCCGTCATGTGGTATCCCAGAAAGTCGATTTTTCAGTCTTTTCTGTCCATTTCTTTGCACTTTTTTTCTGGCCTACATTACTAGAAAGTATTTTATTTAGGCGAAGCTAATTATTCTCTTGTTATATTTAGTAGTTTTTCAAAAGAAGAATCGAAAAATAAAACTTTAGAAAAATCGACCCAAAAATAGAAAAATGGTTTCAGCGAATATGACCTCATATTGATGTCATCATGAAGGCCATCTTGGATTTTTGTTTTACATTTTCGAGTAGAGCTTGACTCAAAGGTACAGTGTGGTGTGTTTCAGCACTCTAGACTCAGGGATATTGAAAATAAATGGAGGTGGGGGCGGGGGGTGCACGTTAAGCTCCTCATCAGGCTGCGGTACACCCCAAATCGCCCAGGTCATATTGGATTAAACAGGAGCTCTCAGGCCAGGCATTCGCCCTAGCGTAAAACGATTCGACTCCGTATGCGCAGAGTGAAGTGCGCCTGCCCAAAATATGTGGAGTGGGATACGAGGAACCAGTGGGGCGAGAGACATGCGGATTTCACTGAACAATACTCCGGGGACCTGATAGGCCCTATTCGCCCTATGAGTCGACTGCGCAAGCGCGTCCGGTGCACCAGACAGGGATGGACAGGAGGCATTCTGCTATTCTCGTGGTTTGCTTGAATTGGCCAATCATATCGCAGGATTTACGCCGCTCTAGTGATATAGCATAGTAGTATAAAAAGGACGGCTAACCGTAAGTTCGCCGGGCAGGTAACTCTTGCATTCGCCAAGTGGCGTGACGGGGTGGTGGAGGTCATTACGAGCTTGACGGTTTAGGTCGTTTTTGACCTCAATAAATGACCTCGAAAAATGGTACAGCAAGATGCTAGTTATAAGTTATAAGTAGATTTTGTCGGTGCTTAGAATCTACATGGTTATCAATTCTGACAACAGGGTTGTATTCATCCACACCAGATTTGAGGTTTCTGACCTTGAAACTTCGATCTCTAAAATTTTTGTGAAAAACCCTGTGAAAATAGAGAAAATAAAAAATGAACAGATGGCGCTACGAACCCTGAATAGGGCTACTAGACCATTTTTTTGCAGCAAAAAAAGGTGCCATTGTATTCTCCGACTTCGAAAACGGTGTTCCAATACTTTAGGGTTATGATTTAGGGCATTTTTGACCTCGAAAAATGACCTCCAAAATGGTATGACAATCGCTAGTTATAACTTATAACCCTAAGATTTCGTCGGGTCAATCTAGCTTTTATAAATCGAGATGGTTTTCATATCTGACCTCGGTACTGTAATGCTGACCTCACATTACATCATTTATGACCTCATGCGGTCAAACCCTGCCGTATTATGTTATGACCTCATGACTTTTTCCAGCTAATTTTTAGGGTTCCCAGCTAATTTATAAATAGCGTTTGTCGGCGATCGCTTTTTGAAATAATGCAGGGTTTGACCTCATAAGGTCATAAATGATATGATGTTAGGTCAAGCATTACAATTTCGAGGTCAAATATCAAAACCCTGTTGATTTTGTGTTGTGTCCCCATGACATTTGGCAGTTAAAGGATTGCTATAACTAGCATTCGTCGCGGTCATGTAAAGTGCGAGGGTTATCCGCCCCTGATAGGCAGGGGTGGTGACCACCTCCGTAATAACACCCCATGGGGTGACAGGGTTAAAACCACTCTAACTTAGAAAATCTATACGCGACGATCCGCTATTTAACCCCATAACTAGCATTCGGCGCACACGCGAAAGCAACTGTGGTGACTTTTGCTATTGGTAGCCGACATCGGCTATATAAGGGCTTAAACTAGCATTTGTCATGACGACTTATGCTACTTAAACCTTAATTTTGACGTTAGATACGCCCCGCATGACGACTTTTGCTACTTAACCGTAGCAAAATGCTACTTAATGCTACTTAACCCGTCGGAGATCTAACCTCGTATTCGTGATCAGTGACCTCGGTAATGGATTTTATTGAAATTTGGATCAAACACTCGAAATCGGTAACCTTCAATTATGGTAATAACTTTTGGTATGTCGACTTGTTGAAATATAAAGCGTCATGTCGACAAAAACAAGTCGACTTGCCTCAAAGAAACGGGGCAAGTCGCCATGTTGTCAAGTCGACAAGTAGCGAATCGTCTCACCAACTGGTGACCGTAATACGTTTCCGTAGTTAACCGGCCAAAATATTAACTCCACACTAATTTTTTTTTTGTGCATCGACGCATGTTGGTGAGTTGTCTCCCTTACTCCTGGAACGTAAAGTACGGTGTGTGTGTTATGATGCATGCTAGATAATTCGGTACCATGTATTATTCATTAATAATCATAATTATATTGCGTTACCTACTTACTCATTGCTATTTTGTCAAATACCTAGAGTGGGTAGATAAAATAATTACTTTGACGCAGGAATCGATCGTACTTTACTAATTTGTTAACACAGTCGTCTTTGAGCTGCAAATTGATTAAACCTATCAAGGCTGGTTCAATTCAAGGACCGTATAACGTTCTTCGGTGAAACTGTTTATAGCTGAAGGCAGTGGTTTGTGGATCGTCATCTTCTAAGCGGTAGATGGCAATAACTGACGATGAACGATGAATTGACAGGACTGTCTGAAGGGAGCAGTGATACATTTATTGAATAACTTCAATAAGTGAATGAGTTCCAAAGTGCCTGAAGGCATGTGAGATCGGAGTTTGCAGAATATGAGAGCAATCATAATTTGTTAAGCGTTATCAATACAGAATTATGAAATGGTTGACGGCTGATTACTGTATATCGGACGAGACGCTTATATTCATCTTAAAACGTAGATGAAGATGAACCGTCTTCTGACGCTTTGGCAGTCAAACTTCAAAAGTTGCCTAATCACAAGAGATGCGAGAAAATGTACACTAGGGAATGCAAAATAATTCAGAGAATATCTACTAGGGTTTTCCATTAGTTCGGTTCAGATCAGCATAATCGGCGCTCTGCTGCCCATTGCTAGAGCTGTATGAGACACCTCGTCGAAGGTGAACTTATCCAGGCGCTCCGATCGGCGATGAAGAGTGGGGGGAGGGGGTTGCATAGCGTGGAGAATCAAATAAAATCAAAACAGTGTCTTACTCTTGATTGCTTTATATACGACCAAAGACACGACCACAATATATTTACTGTATCTTCACCGACAGTATACGACGTCCAGTGGAACTACAATTGAACTTGACATGACAAA
Organism: Hanleya hanleyi; assembly: GCA_036873755.1. Classification (NCBI taxonomy): domain Eukaryota; kingdom Metazoa; phylum Mollusca; class Polyplacophora; order Lepidopleurida; family Hanleyidae; genus Hanleya; species Hanleya hanleyi. Next base: position 18,811 of record JAVTVY010007411.1, on the reverse strand, counting down.
AAGGGAAACCACGAGTAAATACGAACGCTACCAGTTTAGTCTTCTTGTCTTTGGCAAATAACAGCAGAAATAACACAGGATCGAGGGTGAAATGATTCTAATACATCAAACTACTTGACTGACAACATGAATATTATCAATAACATCAAGAAAATGTAACACAAGCGACACTGTTAAATACATGTACTGTACAACATTAATAGTAACTTCTATTTGGTAAATAATCAGAGGTATCATCAAAATACATTTGTACAACAGTTGCATAACGGCAGGGACGAGTAACTATATGGCAGTGAGCAGTTCGCTCGCGAGGGTGAATAATATCCAGTCACGGGTACCCATGCATTCATTCCCAAGCTTCTATACACAAGGCACAATATGTATACATCCGCCTACAATGCAAGTTATTTTAGCCGAAATGAAAATGAAATATTACCATACACCAGATCATTCATTGGTTGAAGAAGAACTTGTCAACTTTGCTACCGAACAGTCGACTCGTCAAAGGATTCACCTTCGAAGCCCCTTGCGATGGGAATGATAATTGAATCCGCCTTTTGCGCTATTCTTAATGCCGGTTTCGGCCGCAAGGTGACGCTAGCGCTCACGGCACTTTGGTCTGCTCCGGTTTAGCTGTCTGCTAATGTAAACATGTGCAGGAGGGAAGGCGGGTATTGTATTTCGCCTCGTTTCGTCAGATTTTCTCACTGATGGAGACGTCCTTGGTAGTTTACGTAAGTGTAGTCATCAAGTCTAATTTTTACTCGTTTGTACAAGCATAATAAGAGCCGCTTTGTCAACAAATTGGGCAATCAAAGGTCGTCGTTGTTGTTGTTATAAAACATGGTGGGTGGCCGACAGTTCAGCCTGATTAAACCACATTCCACTAAAAACATCACAGGGGCCAGTTTGTTTGATCAAGTACTGTGAGAAATAATCGGATTATTAGTTAACCCGACTGCCATGTAGCTGTTAATGTAGCTGTATGAACAGGAAATTAATGTGCCATATGTCTTCTAACTTCTCATAAATACTGAGGAAGTAGTTTTTGCACTGATAGCTACTTATTTTTAATTTTTTAATTATCTAATTATTATACCATGTATTTCTTCTACAAAATACATTAAAACAAATGTATATATATATATCTACATATTCCTGTTCTGTCCCATAACACACAAAATATATTCAGACTGATTCACTTCCATAATTTATTCTCTGGGACCAATATTAGACCTACTGAGTGAGGACAATCTAACAAAACAAAAAATTTGCAATTTATCAAGAGAATAAATCCTCTCAATATGATTAAAGCCGATTTAAGCCAGGAGAACCGCGACAATATTATCAGTGATAATGCCTCCACAATCGTACGGTACAGTAATCCTTTATCCCGGAGTCTATGACACGCAAGACTCTAGTATAACTAAACAAATGTTTTATAACAACAACAACGACGACCTTTGATTGCCCAATTTGTTGACAAAGCGACTCCTATTATGCTTGTACAAACGAGTAAAAATTAGACTCGATGACTATACTTACGGAAACTACCAAGGACGTCTCCATCAGTGAGAACATCTGACGAAACGAGGCGAAATACAATACCTGCCTTCCCTCCTGCACATGTTTACATTAGCAGACAGCTAAACCGGAACAGACCAAAGTGCCGTGAGCGCTAGCGCCACCTTGCGGCCGGAACTGGCATTAGGAATAGCGCAAAAGATGGATTAAAAGTGTGGTGGAAAGCGATGCCGGTGTACTGACAAGACGTCATATGACCCCACAGACAAATATCCGGAGTGCATATTTCTAAAAACATCACAAGTACCACAAGCGATCCCAGTGATTTGTATCCCAGGCACGCTTTTATTGTAGCTGTTCATGCGGTCATCTTGAATGACATGACCACGCAGCCTCCATCACCGGCTTGAGCGATATTAGATGCACCTATTCCAGAGCGATGATGGAATAGCCCTATCAAGTCATCTATTGAAAAATGGTGAACTATGTGAACGCTAGATAGTAAAAACGGCCTAAACGAGAGAGTATTGATTGAGTGCAAGCTCGTATCCAGAAGAATTACCTGTGAGACGCGACGTCGATCAAGTGCCCCTTTCTCCGTTATGTTCACAAGTCACAAGACTATAATCACAATGATCTGTACAGAGGGCGAGCCTCGGGGAAAGGAATTTCCACCATCAGAATCTCACCATATACAGGCAACGATTGAACTCAACATTAAACGGGTGGTGGAAAACGATGAAAATGGTAATTCATGCGATGCAGAGTGAGATTTGAGAACGGCAACCAGAATTACGTTCTCAGCCACATCTGAAATGCTACAAGGGAATTGACTGCAAACCACGCCGACCAGGGTTAGGGTTTTGACACGGAACTGTGTCGAGTGTAGGCGTCATATATTTCTATATATTCAAGACGCTACAATCATCTGAATTCCCGTCAATTCACTGGCACTCTTGTCGAAGACGACGGTGCCGATGCATCACCAATACTTAATATATCCTTTGTGCCTTGGCGCTTCAGTCTCCACTCTGCCTTCAATAGCTTCCACGTTCGCCTGTTGACACAATAGGCTATAAAGATCAGTAAACCCTGGTTTCCGGTCAGGACCATGAACACGTACCAAAGAACATCTGACTGAAAAATGGCGGCGATGATACCGATCAACCAAGTGAATCCAAAGAGAAGCGATAACTTGATATATACAAGTACGTGTTGTCTGTTTGATTTATTTGAGGCTTCTTTCATATCTGGAACATTCCTTATCGCCATAATTGTACGCACAAAGCAAAACATATTATAGAGAAGCATCAATCCCAACGGCGCGATGAAGAAAATCAGAAGAATGTTAGAGCCTTTCAAGAAACAAATATCGCCTCCATAGCCTATATCAGAGCCCTCTGACTTTGAGAGATGATAGATCATACAGGACAGAACCACTACAAGGGGAGAGAGATTACCAATCAGGAAGTAACGAACTATTTGCTTTGACTGACTCCAGGCATCACGCGCAATAACCAAACTAGTGAAGACCTTTTGCATGTGGTGAGCAGATATTGCCATCCATGCAAACGAAGCCAGCCAGAGATAGTGAATCAGAACTCCTATAACTCGACATAGAATGGCAGTATCTCTCCAACTGGTTCCGATTAGAAAGGTGAGTTGAGCAAAGAACAAATAACAAATAAGCGCCATTGTATTTTTACCTGGCACCGTCCGAAGTAAAGGCACGAAACAGTATATAAGGAATGTGACGAAGAGCCCAACAAGCGATAAACTGATGCAAACCAAAGATACTATGGCCATCGTCATGTTATCTCCTGTCCCTCGGTAAAATATTGTCGTCCGAGACTGGACAAATTTCTCCATGAGAACATTTTGGATGAAGGCAACGACATCAGAACAGATCTTCAACGTCTCTCCACAGAAAAGATGTCTGGATTCATTGAGATGAATGGTATGGTTGTCATGTTCCACTGTTGCGAACTCAGAGTTGTAAGTAAAGTTAGCTAGTGTCAGATTATATTCTACGAAGGCACAGTCAAGTATTTGTTCCACACGTGGGGAACTGGATGTAAGATCTTTAAAGTCTTTGTGAAGGAGGAGCGAGTTATCCCATAGGTGCACACTTATAAGATAGTGATCGTTCGTCCAGTCGTCGCTCCATGAACAAGGCACGGGCGTCGAAAGCAAAGTAACCGTATTATTGTCACCATCGGAGTAAGTCAAGGGAAGATGAAGGATTTCTTTTAGGGTTTCTTCCATGTCCTTTATACTTCGGCCTGACATTGTTACCACTTCGGCCATTACTGAAATCATTGTCACTTCATAATTATTATGATGAATCTTGGTGATTTCAGGTTCATGAACAGGAAGATTTTCGTACACATTTTCATCGAACATAAGTAATTTTAAAGATTTGAATATGGTAGGTTTGAACGGTTGTAAGATGTTAATCAGTTCTTTCACGTATTCGGTTATGAAATCCTGTTCTCGTAAATTCAGAGTTGCGTTATTTGGACGAACTATCAGAGACCAGCGAAATCCAAGTCCTTTTGTGGACGAGAGCAGATATTCACAGTCGTCACCCTCGAGAATACGCCTTTCAGAACACTGCAGGCTTCGGCAAAGTCTCTGTAAAAGAGGAAATCAGCAAGGTTACAAATGCTCAATAAAGGTGGCGTGTGTAATATAAATATTTATATTGTAGACGTCAAATCCGACATTCTATATTCAACCCAACCTGTAACCATCTGGGTCATCTATACGCGGTAAGACTGACCCTGGGATCGTGTGTATCCGTTCTCAGCCTACTTTCGGCAATTGCAAGAGGGGATTTCCTGAAATCAATACCACGTGACTTCCTCAGCCAATCAGCTAAAGTCTACCGACGTAACCCCAACGTAACCCGCCATTTGCGAGTCATGTGCTGCCCTACTTGTTCAAAATTACAGATCTACAACGTCTCTTGGGTGATACGAAAGTTATTCATACCTTACGAAAAGTAATACGAAAGTTATTCAAAGCTGTAATTTATAAGATTTCTCCAGTCTGTTCTCCGCCGGATGAAGGCCGAACAGAATCCGGTAAGTACCGGATATCGCTCCGCGATAATGGAGACACGCGATTTGCAAGCCATCTTATGGATGGCAAAGTGTACGCAAATGTATTCAACGGTTAACTTCAAAGAACTTTCGCTTCAATAATCGAAATACCTTATTAGTACGACAGTTTTTTAATGTCTTTTTAATGTTCATTAATACTAATGTGAATGAAATTAAAGAGAGAAACGAAACAGCATCAAGATTGTCACCCACAAGAAAGAAACGGTCAACAGTTTTAAATGATCATAGCAGACGTCGATATTCTTTAAATAAGATCATTATCACTGAAAAGTATTCTTTATCCACGTGAGTTTCCAAGTCTTTTCCTAGAGTATAATATATCTCAGTCCCCTTTAATTGTGACTGTTATTGTGACTGTTATTGTGACTGTAAAGTACATGATGTTAAAGGACCTCTAACTCCGGGTTAAACGGAGCTGGAAACGTTACGAAGCGTAGCGCCAGAGATCTTGCGTGCTCCGATCGTATTTTCTGTCGGTGAACGATATTTATCACAGAACTTGAGAAACTTTGTATGGAGGCGTTCGGTGGTATAACCTTGTTTGAGAACTTTCTGGAATAGTATTTTGTGACGATGATTAAAATATAATATAACTTTCATCTGAAGATACGGAACGTAATAGTCTTTATGTTTAAGAGAAGCTCTGATCCCGGTGTATTGGATATAGCTCTAGTAAAAAAAGAAACCCATCATTCTATACCGTTGGACTGTCTTTGGTGTCCGGTGAATTAATGCAGGTTATTTGGTCACCCCATTTGCTTCCAATCAACATTCGCCAAGTCATAGACCTACGTCGGTCGTAGCACCTATTCACATATGTGATCTTTGCTGGGTTACTGTTCTTGGAATAACATTGCTTTCACCGTCTCTGCTAACAATTTGTTAACCCACCTCGACCCATATAACGCCCCAGCTGTATGCTATAGTATATATGGTAATCGGTATCATTAACTTTCAAGTCACATAAGCTCAAGACTTAATGGCAGCATCAGAGTACGACCACTTTAAACGCAACACCTATAAAGATGGTGATAATAGAGACCTTCGTACTTCGTACTAAGTAGTAAAGTTATCGTCTGACGACACTGATTGATCGTCATTGCTAATAACACACAGAGCTAATATTTGTCTGATGATTAAGTTTTGGGCATTGATATACAATCGAAGACAGATCTCCAATGCCAATAGATCAAATTCTATTCACTTTAGTTTTAAATGGATCTAAATACTCAACTGCTTTTCAGGGTTACGGGCCGAGTTTTGCTTGACATCATTGTCCCTCGCATTTGTTACCTTCACTTTTATTAATTAAAAGGGCTAACATATCCATCGGTTAAATTGTGCATATACATGTGTAATTGCATTCTTCTTAATATAGAGATTTTTTGCAGAGTGCATTATTGATATTGCCTTTCTATATTGATAAATCGTCATTTGGGTTGAATGATATTTGCACACATTATGCATTATATTTTGTCTATTGATCGCTACCGATACCAGCCAAGCATCTACCTTAGTATTATTGTGCGCATCCGTCAACATAAATGATAAGTTAACTATGGCAACATTGGCAAGTCTCTCCTGTTCTAAATTCGAGGTGAGAGAAAGCACTTTCATTATTGTAAAATTGTAGGTCCAAATATGATGTTCTATTTGAACTATCAGTAGTTTACTTCGTATCCACTGATATATATATTCACCACAGCGTCGCTAATATAGGGATAATCCAGTGGTAGGAGATTGTCTATAACTTACTTCAGTCAGTTCCCGCAACTTCACTGTGGTTAGTCGATTGGTGTGCCTATTTGACCCGGCCCTTAGATTTGGTGCTGACGTCATTCAGCGACAGGACTACATCAAGACTACCGGCTTGCTAGCTCTTATTTTTTTGTGGGAGGCCCGTTATCCGAGTGCTTTAGATCGCCGACCTATAGTGCTGGCGATTAGGTGCATTACTCTGTGGGTCGGTGGTTCGAATCCCGCACGAAACTCGACCAATTTTCAGCATCAGAATCTGTGCAATACTGAGATAGTGTTATCCCAAAATAATGAAAATATTGTTATACGATGACTTTCTAAATGACAAAAAAAATATTTTCCTACTCATTCAGCTATGGGGGCTATGTCATTACTGTCATCAAAGCTGTAACTGTAGATTCGCTTTCAAGACTACCGGCCTGCTACCTCCTATTTTTGCGGTTGGCATGTTGGCAGAGTGGTTCAGATCGCCGACCTCTAGTGCTGGCGATTAGGTGCCTTAATCTGGGGGTTGTTGGTTCGAATCACGTATGGGACTCGACCAATTTTCAGCACTAGAATCTGTGCTATACTGAGAAAGTTTTATCCTAAAATAACGAAAATACTGTTATACGACCACTTACTAAATGACAAAAAATATATCTTCCTATTTATTCAGCGATGGGAGCTGTGTCATTACGACAATCAGATGCGTGTTATATGTTCGCTTTCAAGACTACCGGCTTGCTATCTCCTATTTTTTGTGGGAGGTCCGTTGGTCGAGGGGTTTGGATCGCCGACCTACAGTGCTGACGATTAGGTGCATTAAGTATGGGGAACGCTGGTTCGAATCCCGCACCGGACTCGACCAATTTTCAGCACCAGAATCTGTGCTACACTAAGATTGTGTTATCCCAAATCAACGAAAAAACTGTTATACGATCACTTTCTGAATGGCAAAACATATATATACTTCTATTGATTCAGTTATGGAAGCTGTGGCAATATGGTCAACAGAGGGGTACTGTATGTTCGCTTTCAAGACTACCGGCCTGCTACCTCCTATTTTTGTGGGAGGCCCGTTGGTGGAGTGGTTTAGATCGTCGATCTATAGTGCTGGCGGTTAGGTTCCTTACTCTGGGCGTCGGTGGTTCGAATCCCGCACGGAACTCGACCAATTAGAATCTGTGCTATACTAAGATAGTGTTATCCCAAAATAACGAAAATACTGTCATTCGATGCCACTTTACCAAGTGTGCGCAATTGATTAATCTGTATTTGCCAGCGAAGTTGTTCACAATACTCCTTCCTGTTTTATAGGCGTCCACATGCTCAATCGTACCCACTTCTGATCAATAGAAGAAATTCGTCTAACCGAATTCTACAATTCTCATTCAGAATCATTTCCAAGACAATATTGCACTATATACAAGAAATATCCTTCACATACATGTACATACAGAAATCAACGTTCACACTGCAGCAAAACAGAGAAAACTTACCGAAAATGGATCAAATATCTGACCACTTTCACATTTGTTGTCGTTTTCCTTTTGCCTGGTACGTTCTGTTTCTGAATTAAAATCGAGGAGGATACTGAGTGGGAGAGGTATATGTGGTGAATCTATTCTTACACAACTCCACGGTATGTCCTGGGCAACGCCATTACACAATGCACAAAATACATTCCTATACGATACAAAGCTTGGAGACGATCCGTAGTAATCTACTCCGTGAGTATATAAATCGCAAAGACGTTCTACTACGGGGATCCTCTTCCACCACTTGCCTGTGACGTTACATCTGCCTATGGACACAGGATAACAGGGTCTCGTCAGCACCCCAGGAGGAGGAAGGCTTGTGACATCACAGGAAAATTTCAGTACCATTCTCCATAAATCTTCTCTTGTGGTAGCTTTCTGGATGTTCACCCATGGTCTACACTTAACCTGATGTGTCCAGGGCTTGGTATCCGTGACGTCATGACACATGGCACAATAGATGTTTCTGTAGGTTATATGGGAGTCTATGACTGACACTGGGGTTGCCTGATCTCTGTAATTTATGTCTGGGAAAGTACACTTTCTCACGGCATCTTTATCCGCGTAGAAATGTTTCACTGGACATCGGCTTACCATAAACACATGCGAATCGTTAGCCCATGTTGTCCAAGATCCGTATACGCAAGTTAAATGAGGAAACGGAACCAGTGGAGCGTGTGGAGAGTGTTGAAACAACAGGTCTGGGCAACAGTCTCCGTAGTAGTGGCAAATCTCGTCACACTGGCACTGGGTGCATTCGAATGCACACAAAGGAGATTTGGTCCGATTGGTATTACAAAGCTTCGTGGACGAGCAGACTGATTCTGTTACATCTACAGCAAGAAATCGTTCGGATTGGCTCGGGTCTAATTCATAAAATGATGGTGCCAATATTTCAACGAAAGTTCGTTCAGGTATCGGTTGCTTAGATGGAGATAGGACAAAATTGTTCTTTCCGCTAATGTTCAGGTTAGTGCAATTGAGACCTATCTCTGTCACGTTAATATCGCGGAGAATTCCGTATGACGGCGAAGTGTGAAAGGCTATCGTGCCAATGAGGACGGAAATAAACCAGGAACTAGTTGTCATAATTGTATGCATTTTTGGGCAATGAAGTAAGCCTACCGGAAGCAGATCTTCAAGTTTAGTGATAACATAGTGTGGCATCGGCTGCTTTTATACAGAATGGACAACGCTGTATGCGATACCGTGGCACTCATGTCGACTAATTAGTTACATTTTTTGTGTTCTATGTTGACCTTTAAGTAGTCTATAAAGTCAATTAGTACAGGACAAGCATAAATGTACAGCTGTATGCTCCAACGACTAGAATATATAGACTTTTTGTCTATTGCTTCAGCCCTAATGTACATGGAATTAGATTTATATATACTCAGGGGAAGAGTGGGAACTTCGTTGACTTTGTTGCTACAATTCGCATCAACCATGAAGGTTTAAGTAACCGTTTCCCTAGGCGTTTCAATGAATTGGAATCCGTCAATAATTTGTTATGCTGGTAATGTTGTGTGAGAGCGCCGAATCTTGAAAAGCAGTCGATTTGGCTTGTTGGACTTGCAGTTGATGTAATTCCTCTTAATTCAACCGCGAAGACCCACCTCATCAGTGTTATTGAAGACAAAGGAATGGAGGAAATAAGCTTGACGGTGTATCAGGTTGTCATACAATTTGCTGCTTTGATCACCGAGCGAGATAAATTAATATGCCAAAGAGAAACAGCGATTTTACGAAATAAAGTATACCGGGAGATAAACCAATTGGAGTCTAAATATATATATAGCTGCATATTATGGTCGTTGTGATCATTGCATTATTCATGCCAATATTAGCGCATACGTTCGACTAATCCCGATCGATTTTCATTGTATAAGATCCATGGTCCTATGCATTATCACGATATCCTATCAATGATCAATAGTAGCAAGGTGCGAATGCCGATGCCTGATTTATTTTTTATTATTATTATTTTTTTTTTTGTGTTTTTTATTATTTTTATTAATTGCGCTTACGTATGTGGTGACGATATTCATTTCATAAACCATACGAAAGTTTAGAATTTTTCACTGAACAGAAAAATATATATTCACCAAAACGAACTTTCGGCAATGTTAAAGCATACAAATCTTGCCCTCAGTCAGTCAACGGATGGAGGGAAAGTTTTTTCCCCCTCATTTATGACTACGCTTAAAAGTATGGTAGATTGGAGTGCAGTGGGCACAGTGGGACAAGCCATCTAAATCGTATGTTACTAACAGGAATCACAGTACATTGGCAAGGCTTCGGTATTATTATCAACAGAAAGCTACCACCTTCATACGACACCTAAATTGAATTTAAGTAAAACATATCATTGGTGAAAAGTTAGAAGCAGTTTTTTTAACAGTCCCGAGTATATTCATGACTGAAGATGATATTTTGTTATACCACGCTTTCTGCAGTACTTCGTACTGTTTTGGTACTATTGTAAGATGATGGACAAATGTACAATTTAATTGTATTATTCAGATGTATCAGTTTCTTTCTACAAAACGGAATATATCATGCACCAGGGGCGCACTGGAACATAATAATAAAATGGTGAAATTTACTTTCATCCTAAAATGTTATTAAAGTGTTTTGTTTCCTACAGAGTTATCAATTATCAATCCCATCGGATTTGATGAGTTTTGCTAACAATTCAGTTCCGTTGGAATGTGAATCACACAACATACTTGTATGTAGTGCAGAGGTCTTAAATAGCAAATAACTTGGTCATCGCTGTTGAATCGGCATGACAATGTATACTTGATTTAGTATCCCACTGTAATACAGTGGGTGTCCCAGAGCAGTCCATACCTGGGGCACACAGGGGCATTTTTTTATAATGTAAATTCTGGACAAAAGAATAAGATATTTTGTATTTTTTGTATAGAATATGGAATAGTCTTTGGATTATGGACGCGGATATTCTCTAATGGACGACGGCTGAATTACGAATGACGGACCAGACGCTTGTAATACTAAATACAGCTCACCAATCTCCAATGTACGAGTTGTCACAGCGAAACAGCTCACCAATTACCAGTATACGAGTTGTCAGAGCATTTCCATCATAGCTCTCTAGATGTGTATCTAACATCGCTTATGCCGGTGCTAGGGGCCGTGTGGTCAAATCATCCATGTTGCCACATTGAACAGGTACAATAAAAGCGTACCGGAGATACAACACTTATCAGGAATCGTTAGATTCTTGGTATGTGCTTTAGAATAGGTTTACCAGAAGACTAAACTGTGAAGTCATATGACGCAGTCAGTATGTCGGCACCTCTTCCCACATCCCTTATATGTGGTGTAATATAACTAGAGCATAAAATGATAATCTTCTCGACAATAATATCGGATATATATTTTTTTTGCAAAGAGGAAAAAATGTCCCAGTGCACCCCAAACTCCCCTAACACGCACCAATATGGGAAATGTTTCGTGTAAAACTGGCATCACTCGGATCATGTGCATGGAGTGAACTTACTATAAAAAGAGTTCATTGTTTGAAGGAGAGTAGAATATTTTCCCTCGTAATGTTGAAAGACATGATTTCATTAAAAGATCTCTACTGAAAACAGACCAATAATTCCCGGACATTCTGTTTCACCACAACAGGTCAGTGAGCACGTAGACGGTATGAAAACATGGTGTCATCCAGTAACATTTTCAATGAAATAAGGCCGACCGGGGGTGCCCGATTTGACTAGTTCCGCGTTGAAAACCCATTGCTCCATAGGTTTTGTGAATATCGTCACCGTTCTATTTGAAGCTGCCTTCTTCATCGGTTTTTCAAGACAAACAGCCTTTCGTGCGTGGATTTCTACAGCGGCTTCGTAAGACTCACAAACCAATAACCGCGATTTTCTGCGGCGGCTTTTCTATTTGGGACGGTCTTCGTCAACGACTTGTAAGACGCGCATCTTTTTTGCAAAGGTTTTTCTCCAACGGGTTTCAAGATATACTGCATTTGAACAACGGTTTTCTCCAGCGGGTGAATCCTCACACTTCTATATGGATCGGTCTTCTTCAGAGGCTTTTTGAGACAAAAGATCTGTTGATGGCGGGGTTTCCGTCAGATTATCGCGACCGAAGTTTTGGTTAATGACGATAAATACGTTAGCATTGGGTTGCGCTGGTACCTCATTTTTTTTATCTGTCGGCAGTCTCACAAAACTTTCATCACATAACTATACTAACAAATACTTTCCCTTCATGGGCACTTATATTTTGACTTTGTCCAATTCGGTCCCACGTCGGAAACTAGATTCTGGGTAATATTTACCAGGATATTCTATTTCACTGAAACTATGCAGGCTTACTTACTGTTAAATTCGCATACCCAAATCGAACGTTACACGTGTTGAATTCCACATATTTCCTCATCAGAATACGGTTTAGTGATTAGAAAAAAATGCCCCTATTTAACCTCTTCAAAATTCAACTTTTATTAGCTACTCATAGAATATGAACATTTCCCATTTGAAAAGCAATACCACCACCGCTTGCCATATTTGAAGTTCACAAAGAAATAAATAAAATCTTCGCTGCATGGTGAAGTGCTTAACTTGAAACGTGAAAACGGAAAAATCCTCACTCACTTCACTCAGTTTACCAAATTCCACACTGTAAATAGGCTAAACACTTCATAAACACTTGATGTGTCTCAAAATAGAACACTAGTGTCTCACAATTAAACACTAGTGTTTAAAATCAAAACACTAGTGTTTTAGTGGCACGGAGAAAGTGTTGATCACAAATACAAAAACACTTTCTCAAAAGTGTTATAATCGCAAACACTTCATAAACACATGAATCCTAAGTGTTTCGCTGTAAAACACTAGTGTTTTGTTTTGGGGAAAGGGTTTTAACTTTGCTCAATTTTTTTTGGAAAAAGGGAATGTGTTGACGTGTATGGTCTAGAACAATGTGTGTATTGGGCATACATTTTCCACCCTTACAGCACAATGTACTTGTAACAAATGTACTAATAACGCGTAACGATGTACGACTACGTTCATCATTCAGGCCGGCCCGCGCTGGAACTCTTCTGTGTTCGGAGGTAGTTTTTGGTCATTCGAACGAACAGCAGCCTGCCAAAATGCGTTGCAGACGGTTGATCGATGCAGTGGCAGTTACGTTTATTTCACACACAGGTACTTCTATCTACCGTTCTATGTTCCACTCCCAACTATAGTCTCTATCAAGGTCTGGCAACTTTTTTCGAGAAAATGGCGCCAAGTTCAACGGCTGGAAAAGACGTCTTCGTCCAGTCCAAATAAACACGTATCTGTCTTACCTCGATGTCGGCAGTGCTCTGGTATAATCCAAACTGCTTATCTACGGCGATAAAATTACATTCGCTTCACTTTCCACGGTAAAAACATTACTTTAACGACGACCGCACAAACCAATTCAATCCGCACAGGCGGAAGTGCTAATCTATTCAAGCGCAAACTCCGAACAGCGCATGTCAGCTGAACGACTGTCGTCTGGCTGACATGCGCTGTTCGGAGTTTGCGCATAAACAGAATAGCACTTCCGCCTATACGGGTTGTAGCGGTTTGTGCGGTCGTAGTTAAAGTAATGTTTTTACCGTGGAAAGTGAAGCGAATGTGACGTCTTTTCCATCGGTTGAACTTGGCGCCATTTTCTCGAAAAAAGTTGGGATACCTTGATAGAGACTATGGTTGGGGGTGGAACATAGAACGGTAGATAGAAGTACCTGTGATTTCACACTACATATTTCCTTGTGTACCCGAAGCCATCCACAGAGTGAGTACATTCAATCGTTATGATTCCGTTTAATATTCATGTAGTCGCCGTATCTGTGTGTGGGGAGACTGTAAATTCATGTGAACAACATGCACCGTAGCCGTAGGCTAACGCATGATCGTTTCTAATTTATTCGAAAGTTTGTTCGCATGATGAGTATTGACTATATATCTGATTATTGACATTACGAGATGTGATTTCCTTTATTACCATGATTATAGTTATATTTTTCTTATAGTTCTGAAGCCTTCATATGTAATTTTCGTAAAGTTGAAAGATCTTGCATCTGTGCTATTTTTAGCTTTTTGCAGCAGGCTTCCTTCATACCTGCCCGTTGCTGTCGGTCATATGAATAGCGTAGGAATATCGTTGTGTTTGCGTGCTAAAAGTGTGGCTCTGCCATCCAAAATCGAAAGAAGTCCGGTCTTTTATTATAAAATTTGTAGAGTTTTACGTTTGATGTTGACAAGCATCAGTAGAACTAAGTTTACATGTATTTTTGCATGTTTTCTGTTTTCTTAAAAACTTTGAGATGTTTGAAACTTACATGAAATGCGGGCTTCTTAAATTCAGCTACTCTGTCATAATAACCTTCTGAAATAGTGGAATAATTTCTGTTTCTTAACTGAGGTGTATTTCATTTTGTATTTTGTACCTTTTTACCCATTTCATCGAAAAGAGTGCCGAGATTAAAGCAGTATTACCATTACGTTCCGTCGTTGTGTCCTATACCTGCTAGTACTCTTGGGTTATCCCTACTGTTAGCTCTTCGATGCAGCATAGAAACTGAAGAAAGTCAGTATAGTAAGAAGACTGACTGACGGTTGTATCGTCCCCATCTAGGAACTTCAGCGATGAAATACAAAGATGTCACATTTGGACCAATTCGATCAAAACGAGTCGTTGAGAACTGTGGACATGGTTCAAGAGGTACCCAACTCTGCAATTCTGACTCCGGGCTCAGTTGCCCAGTAATCCATAAAGTCTTAAGAAGTTGAGTGGAGCTCACACCTTGGAACACTCCGTCTCCTCATCAGTTTTGGCAATGAAAGAGCCAAAGCAGAGGCAGCCCGTGCTAAAGCTGCATATGCTTTAGAGGAAGCAGGATTACGCAAACAGCATGCAACATTCCAAGAAATGAAAAGTTGAACGTGCCTGAAACTACATGCAACAAAGCATAAGTATAAGCAGATCTGCATTGCCTTGAGCAGCAAATGGAAGCTGTGCCATCGCAGAAGCCAAGATACAGGCGTTACAAGCAATCTGTGAGGACACTGGATGCCATTGATCGATTAAGAATGCTATGAAGCGAACAAGTAAATATGTTTTACAATGCTCTCAAGCAGGTGAGCTCCCTCAAGGGCTGAAGCAGACATGAGGAATGCACTTCTCCTCCCCCTCCCCCTTTTTTTTACGAGAATGAAACAAAGAATAGAAATTTTGAGATAGATTTGATAATGAAATCTTTTGAATTATTGTGTCCATTATTTACCTAAAAATAGTTATGTGATGAATAGAATTTTATACTCGTGGCAATTTAATTATGTGAAAGTTATTGACACTCGTTGAGTAAGTTTCTCATGTTGCTTCTAAAACCCACAACATATCAAACTTAATTTGTATCATAACTTTCATATTGAAAATAGCCACTCGTGTAAGATCCTTTATGTAGCCCTCACAGTTACATAATAACCAAAGACGTAATTATAATGTGATTGAACTATTAGTGCTGAGATTGTTCAGCATTATGGTATTTCTTGATTCAAATGTATTTTATGATGACATGTTTTATTGGAGATTATATACTGCAGTTAAACTAGTCCATATTAATTTTTTTCAGTTGTTGTTTTAACAGTTGGTGGCTACATCTATGTGAAAGTAATGCAGCAAGTCGGATGTTAAACCAGGCTTTGGTCAGTTTGAATGGGATAAGATTGCAGGCTAAATTGGATTATGGGCATTAAAATGAGATAAAAATATGACTGGTATTGGAATACCTGAATGTCCATGCTGAAAAGTACACCTTCTGCCTGAAAGGGTTATTTATATGACAGCGCATGGACTCATTGTCGGCGTAAAACAAATCCTGATAAAGTGCTATGTCTACCATTTACCCTGCATTTCTCATCTGGGATTTTCAGTAGACCTACTCGTTTGTGGGATTGGCGGTACAATTGCCAGCAAGAACCTTCATGTTTACCCCACATGTTATCAAATCTGATACCAGTCACAACAGTATCTCATCTTAATGCACATAAATTAATCCGGTTTAACCTGTAATCTTATCCCATTTAAATAAAGTCGCACAAGCCTGGTTTTCCGATTTGCTGCATTTCTTTTCGCATGGATTGGAGGGCCTGATGATGTTATATATGAAATGAAGTCAACGTGGTTAAGCATGTGCATGCCTGCTGTAAGCATGTTTTATTGTAGTGATATTTATCCTTTGCTGAGAATGTTTCATAATAAATGATTTCAATTGAAAATAGTTTTCTTGTCTCTTTGTTTCAGCAGTCTCCAGTATTCAGATGTGCTTTGATTATAAACACTATCCAAAAAGTGTTTTGATTATAAACACTTATTTGATTGTAGACATTTTATAAACAATGAGAGTGTTTTTAAAGTGGGGACAAGCCAATAAACACTAAATGTGTTTTATTTTAAAACACTTTCAAAACACTTAAAGTGTTTTAAGACAAAACACTTACAGTGTTTTAAAATTAAAAACATTTTAAGTGTTTTATCTTGTATCTCAAAAGTGTCTTGTTGTAAAACACTAGTGTTTAATTTAAAAACACTTTGTTTTATTATAAGTGGGGAAAAATGTGTTTATGAAGTGTCCTGTTTTAAAACACTACTATTTACAGTGCAGCCTCCACTGCAGACGTGAGAAAGAGAACAAATTAATCCTTGGCGGGGGGGGGGGGGGGGCAAATTTGGGAAATATACCCTTAATTTTACGCACATTGGCCCATTTTCAGAGAAGATTTTAGGGTGAACATTTTCTCAATTCTCGTCTCTAACTCTCTCTTTCAAAAATGGGGAAAATTTTCTCAAATATTTGTGATCAGATGAAATCATCTTCTCAGATTACTTCAAAGTCAACTTCTAACATCTGCGCAAGAAAAGGTCATTCAATTGATGGTTAAGTTTTTGCATCAGTGGCATGGCTACACGGCCCCTAGCACCGGTTTGAGCGGTATTAGATACATATATTGTAGTGCGATGTTCCAATAGCCCTATCAAGTCATCTGATGAACAATGATGACCTATGGGACCATTAGATAAAAGAAACGGTCCTAAAGACGAGGTTTTAATAGAACGCAAAGTTCTTATCCAGAATACTTATCTCTGAGGCCCGACACCGAACAAGCGTTTCATTCTTCACAATGTTTACAAGTCACAAACCACAATGATCTGTACAGAGGGCAGTAGTATGCAAAGGGCAAGAAGAACTAATAGCGCCTCACTGCGCATGCGCAGAACCTGGGATGACGTCACAATGGGGCGTGTGCGCATGCGTGAGTTTGATGTGAGTGGGTGGGTTCAAAATGGCGGCACTTTATATTTTCTCCCGACCCCAGAAAGTCCGCCATTTTGAACCCACCCACTCACCCCGTGCACTGATTGACCTGGTATGTGAGTGGGTGGGTTCAAAATGGCGGCTTATGGTGTTGTGTGTGTAAAATAAGGTGCCGCCATTTTGAACCCACCCACTCACCGGTGTCAGTCAGTGTGTGATTGAAAGTCCGCCATTTTGAACCCACCCACTCACCCCGTGCACTGATTGACCTGGTATGTGAGTGGGTGGGTTCAAAATGGCGGCTTATGGTGTTGTGTGTGTAAAATAAGGTGCCGCCATTTTGAACCCACCCACTCACCGGTGTCAGTCAGTGTGTGATTGAAAGTCCGCCATTTTGAACCCACCCACTCACCCCGTGCACTGATTGACCTGGTATGTGAGTGGGTGGGTTCAAAATGGCGGCTTATGGTGTTGTGTGTGTAAAATAAGGTGCCGCCATTTTGAACCCACCCACTCACCGGTGTCAGTCAGTGTGTGAGTGGGTGGGTTCAAAATGGCGGCTTGTAGTTGTGTGTTATGGGTGGTGTGTTTCAAAATGGTGGACAATTTCACCTGCCCCCTTCCCGGCCCTCATTTGCATATTTTCAAAATGGCGGCTTGTTTGTGTGTGTTATGGGTGGTGTGTTTCAAAATGGCGGCCTGTTGTTACTGAAAATATGCAAATGAGGTCTTTGGTTTTTTTTCAAAATGGCGGCTTGTTTGTGTGTGTTATGGGTGGTGTGTTTCAAAATGGCGGCCTGTTTGTTGTCCACCCTTTTGAAAATATGCAAATGAGGTCAATTGGATATAAAAGGAGTCCATTTTTAGGGAAAGGGGTGTATTCAATCTGACTTACCTGACCTGACCTGACCTGTCTCCCTGCCTGCCTGCCTGCCTGCCTGCATCCCTGCCTTGCTTGCCTGCCTGCATTCTGCCTGTATGGAATGCATGTACTGACTTGGTTCTGGGTTTTTTCCATCACGGTTGTGCGCAGGTGTATGACGTCACTTCCGGTCTGCGTGAATCGGGCGTGACCTGGGACTAAGGGATGCATGTACTGACTTGGTTCTTGGTATTTTTCATCACGGGGAGGTCACGTGATCAGTTCAAGGTCATATCCATTTTTTATCGATATGTCAACCCCACACCCAGTCCATTAGATGCTCCTTCACCTAAGCTTCACTTTGATACCTCACTCGACCTGTGGTGTGAGTGAGTGCAAGAATGTATTCATCCGCGGTGATGCAGTCATGTCTGGCGGTGATTCGGTCTCGGGAAAAAGCTTCCTTGCTCAATGCCTACGGACTTTACCGAAGATACACGGACTTTAACGAAAAGACACGGACGTACACGAAAAGACGCGAAGGTGAACGCCATTGTGGGAAACCTCCCACAGACAGGTCAGTACATGCATTCCTATGATGTTCACGCATAATAAAAAGGATTGATCTGTAATCTGTGTTGTTGTTGTTGTTGTTGTTGTTGCTCCCTTTTTTTGGACTAACCCA
>JAVTVY010007410.1:30228-47742 GCA_036873755.1 Hanleya hanleyi | reverse complement strand
AAGGATGGGCGGCCATCTTTAATTTATGCAACACCATTAATGATCTCTATCTCTGATACTGTCCGAGTGCTCGATGTAAAATTTGGTATATATCATCGAAGCATCAACAGACTTACGATAAATGACAGTTCTGGCGTTTCTGATTGAGCGGAACCTTGGCGGCCATCTTTAATTTATGCAAAATCTTCAATGATATATATCTTTGATACCATTTCAGCGTTCTATATGAAACTTGGTATCCAGCATCGATGTATCAAGAGACTTGCAATGAATAACCACATCGGTTCCTCTGAGTGGCGGGAAGGATGGGCGGCCATCTTTAATTTATGCGAAATCATTAATGATCTATATCTCTGATACGGTTCAAGTGCTCAATGTAAAATTTGGTATACATCATCGATGTATCAATAGACAGTTCTGGTTTTTCTGCTTGGGCGGAAACCTTGGTGGCCATCTTTAATTTATGCAAAATCTTTAATGATGTTTATCTTTGATACCATTTCAGTGTTCTATATGAAACTTGGTATACAGAATCTATGTATCAAGAGACTTGCAATGAATAACCACATCAGTTTCTCTGAGTGGTGGGAAGGATGGGCAGCCATCTTTAATTTATGCGAAATCATTAGGGATCTCTATCTCAGATAATTTTCAAATGTTCGATGTAAAATTTGGTATACATCGTCGATGCATCAACAGACTTATGTAATGAATACCGGTTTCTCTGATTGGACGGAAACGTTTGAGGCCATTTCTAATGGCAAAATTTTTCATAATCTGTATATTTGTTATTTGACTGCTTGGTGTTCCTGAAGTCTTGTTTTAAATTGAATACATTATGAATGGCTGGCGCCCAGAGCCGAGGGGTTTTCAGATGCGCAGCTTCGTATTTTATTCCGGAAATGTCTCTCAACAAATGTTCGGCATTTGTTTTATCCAATGATTCTTATTGTGCCAATATGTTTTCTATTTACTAGATGGCATTAGAACTTACAGGGTAGTTTTGGCAGTTTTCGAGTAGACGGATGCCTAAATACTAAAATAATATACATGTAAATACAATTCCATCAGTCAATATTCAGCGATCGTCAGTTAGAGAATTTCCGCGTCATAATCCAGAAAACTAATACATATAACAGCATTAGCACTAAATCCAAAACAATAATCATAATATACATAAAAGTAGGTTAGTTTCCAACAGGAGAGAATCAGTTGACAGTTTTTGGTGTTTTCAGAAAAGCATCATGATGTTCCAAAGATATCAAACCCGTATCGCTCTTCAGTATTCTTAGTCCATTTGATTTTCGTTGTAAAGTCGGTGTCTACCACAGGGGCTCGTTACCGTTGTTAATTGGTTAATTAGGTTGAGGGGAGCCTCGACCCCCCCCCCCCCTGTAATCAACCTAATTAACCAATTAACAACGGTAACGAGCCCCTGTGGTGTCTACAGATTGATTGTGACCGTTCATATGAACAGCACGGGGATATTGAAATACATGGGTTCATATACGTTCCCTAGTCCCGATCGATTGGCTACTGGCTAATACTCGATCGTCTGAACCGGCAACTGACACCAGCAACGCCCACTCCCATATTACACCAGATATGTATCTAATTAATGGTGCACCAGCGGTTCGCTACTCGTGCACTACAGAGAGCAATGGGTTATGGGCGGTACTGTATCAATGGCGTTTGTCAGTACTTGAAGATTGTCTTGGAAACATAACATTCATATTTACCTAGGGATTTTACAACTTCTGAAGTCCTACTCACGTTAGTTTCTGTCGAAATTATCATCCCTGATGTTCAATTATATCCGATTCTTTCATAAGTGGCTATTTGCGGATCAAGCCTCCAAAAATGACCAGGATTGATTGATGAGAACGTAAACTGACTCGAAAGTCACGACACGTTTCGCTAGAGATGAACCTGGAAATGCTCAGTGCCGACAAGCTGAATACATGTATAAGCTATCCAACTGGACATCGACAAAGGACCTATAGGGGAGCTTCTTGAAATTGGGGCATACTAGGAACTGGCATAAGGCATTCCAAACAGAGAGGCATGGTGTGCAGTGTTGGAACTCCTAGGAACTCCATGCCATAAAGTTTGGAACTCAGCAGACAAAGGATGGCTAATGCCATGCCATGCAGCGGCATGAGGGGAATTGCCTAGGCCATTCCAACTGGAACTCTAATCCATCCAGATCAGAACACCAAACTGGGCATGGTGTATCCCATTTGAATAACCGGCATATGCCATCCCTACCAGGGAAATCAGTTCCTAATTTCAAGAAGCTCCCTAAGAATGATTTATGAAATATTGTTTTGATGATATATGTATCATGCTTTTATACTCGCAAGGTTTGTGGTGGGGGCTAATTTGCGGATGTGGACCGATCGCGTGTGTGTTCCTCCTCATTATTGGTCGAATAGACTGGCAGAATGAAGTTCGTAAGGTACAAACGCTTCATTGTTCTCTGACCATGATACAACTGTGACAAGATAGATTTCTTACATGCAAAAGCACTGTCTTGTTGGGATGACAGGATATTATGATCGGGAGCCATTCTAATCGAGCGAACATTAACATCATTTGTGAGCTTTGGGACCGAAACGAAATCAACTATATATTATTGCATGGAAATGCTTGTCTCGAATTGTATATTCAGTGTTAACTGATTTCGAAGTATCTTGCCAACTTTAACGACTGTGTTTTCGGTGTATTTTTTTTCTAGGCCGAGAAACGGATCAGGGAAGGGAGAAACACGGAATCCTTGACAGAGGAATCCCCTCTATTTTCGGATAAAAGAGGTATATTTTTATAATATGCAAATGTTAAGTAAAGTCTAATTCCTTTTAATATATAATTCGATGAGAATACTTCACCCTACTAGTCCTCAGGGAACATCACCAAACATTGTGGCCCCCGTACCAAACTTTCTATCCTATCTCGGGGATCGCCAGAAAAATGAGAACTGATACTCCGTGCCCAGTCCAGTAAAGTACGAAAATCAATAACGATACCAAATTTTACAAAACACTATGATGATAGTTAGCACTATGAGTCCAGAGTGCTAACCATCACACCACATAATCTGTTGAGTTCCGTAAAACAAACCGAGCATATATCCTGACGGCCGCTTCGGTGGGGCATACCTCTCCAATAATTCTCCGATATCACAGTGAAGATTTGTTATCACCCTGGCGTATCGTGGATTGGATATTTCCAATTTACACAAGTCACCTTGTCCACGGGCTGGCGCCGCCATGCTTCTTTACGTCATTCTTGTGGAGTTGCCGTTCAGAGATACAAACGGCGCTGTCATTGGCTGTTATGTGCTAGGTCACATGACTCTTCGCGCTCATGAATATTTATCACATACCACGCTAGCTTTCATTATCCGCCAGAGGCATTGTGGTAGCATGTCTCTGGTTGAGCGAGAATGGATACCGACATGCTAATTCAAAACAAGCGCGGGGATGAAAAGTAGGAGATTGTATAATAGAGGCATCGACTCAACAACTCATTCGAACCACCGAAAATGTCCAGGTAAATCCTCTGCGAGGATTTAGGATTTACCTGGACTTGTGAAAATGATCCTCACTAGTCTTCCCCACAACGTCTGTAAATACGGTTACCTGCTTAAGGGCTATAATCAGAATACTGGCAATGTGGACAATGATAATTTTACACGAGCTCCAAGGTGTCTGTGTCTGTGGTGGATGCGGCAGGGGGGTAAGCTAGCTATTAACACGCATGTGTATGGCATACCTCGGGCATTTACATTTATCTCAAGCTGGGATTAATTCGGACAATGACATGTGAAAAGTACAAAAAGCAGAATTTGTGAAAAGTACAAAAAGCAGAATTTCTATCATTGTACTATGAAAACCTTTCAGTTACAAGCGTCTGGTCCGTCATTCATAATTCAACCGTCGTCCATTAAAGAATATTCAAATTTGGCACCTATTCATCTTCGAAATGCTCTTATTTGGTCATCCTATATTTCTAATTCAATCTTGATAGATGGGTACCAAACATCAGTGATATGTTGCTGTCCTGTCCATGTACAAGTTAACGACACCCCAAAGTTCAGTTTTATTCACCTATAATATATTTATAAGATGGAAGACAAATATAAGATATTACTTGATTCGTTGTCTTACTATGGTAATAAAACTTATTGTAATTACATGTAGGGTGAATTCGGAAATGCCAAAATGTCTTAGAACTGTTATTCCGGAGTGCCAATAATTCCAGTTCATGAGTTCCAAAGCGTTCTAAGAAGCACACGGGGTTCGAATACGCCTCACGCAAGGCACATTATCATCCCTTGCAGTCTAGCGAATTTGGAAACAAATCATCCTAATTATTTATATCCCGAAGTTGAAGAAAATTGAATATCTTATTTGTAAGGCTTCTTTAAATATTTTAAGTTTGAGATGATCACATTTCGATGAAAAATAAAATGAAAAAAGATTTTAAAAGAATTTCAATTCCAAATTCAAAGCATTTTCATATGGGAGCTTGGAGCTTCGGAGCTTGGAACTTGAAACTTAGGAACTGGGAACTAGGGAAATTCGTAAATTCCCTACTGTAGACTCCATGGGGAAACAAGAATTCCAGGGGGAGGGGGAGCGGGGTTTCTTTTGGGATGGGTCTTCGTGCAATTTTAGCACAACTCTCCAGATATGTAGAACCAAATAAAGGTGTCTACATTTTTTTGTTTTCAAATTATCTCTGTTTTAAATTGCCCATGCTTTAGTTTAATGGGTAACCATGGTAAACTTATTCTTAATTATTGACCTTTGAACTATCATGAAACCATTTCCAGCACGAAATAGAAAGAAAAACAAAGGCACCTTATTAGTCGAAAAATATACCATAACAATCGACATTTTTAAACATTTCTAGTGAAAAGTTCAGAAGTTTAAAGCGAACACTGAACTATTCGACTTTTACAAACATGCCAGTTAGACAGTTAGACTGAAGAGGTTCATCTTTATTTCCCCTTGAGTAGTTCACTTAAATGATTTGTGATCTAACTTTATTCCACACAATTCGTGATTGGTTTTTCGTACTTTCTTCCAATTGTAGATTCCCACTCAGACCTCGCCGACACGATAAGAATGGATCTACCAATGACTGAAAGCTTTGATACGTCTATGCCGAGGTCTCACAAACTTCGCCTTCTGTTGAAACGCGGTGCAACGTGTTTGGTAGTTCTAGGAATATTAGCAGCAGGTGCCGTGGTACGCGTCTCCGTCCCAGTACCTTCGCAACCATTGTTTAGATTTGTGTCAATGAATAACACAAATATATCACTGGAATCTTCTACGAACATATCACATAGCTAAACGATTGCGCTGCATCCACCGAACAAAGCGGTTTACAGCTTGAATATACAGTAAACGGACTACTTTTCAGAACGCCTGTTAAGTAACAAACCCCGAACAGCGCATGTCAGCTGAACGACTATCGTCTGGCTACACAACTTCTTTTATTCACTCTGGTCACAATTGTGACATAAGAGGTACAGTAACATGCATGTATGGTACATTTGCGACAGTGTGGTTACATTTAAAGTGCAATGATTACAATTTACATTATGTGGACATATAAAAATTTTTTACAAGTTACATTTTGCTTGGATTTCACTCAAGGTAGTTTTGAAGGTACACGATTACTATTTACAATATACAGAGATACAATTTTTAAAAGTTATACTTTTAAATAAAGTAATAATAAATTCAACACGACAACACGATTCGATATCGCACAATACATACGGATTGAGTATATCTATATATATATATATAAAAGAAGAAAGACATATCTTATTTCTTTGGGAAAGACGATAATATTTTGCCTATCAATAAACTCAGTCCTTTCAATGTATTATAGTTGTGTGTATTAAACAGATCTTTGTATTTTTGTTCAAGGTTGCCTGTCAGATAGTATTTTGGAATATATTTAGTTCTTGCAGGTTCAAAAAAGTCACAATATAATATATAATGCATCTCGCTTCCGATGCTATTACTGTCACAGAGTTTGCATAATCTTTCCTCTTTGGGCGTATTATCCCATCTTCCAGTTTCAATTGGTAGTCTGAATTTTAAAATATTGTTGTACAGCTTTGAAGGTAATATTTCCAGATAGTATTCTAAACATAAATCAGTTTTGAATAGGGAATAGTTATAACCTTTAGACGAAGCAGAGATATTATCAGACCACGTTTGTTGGGACTGATCAGTTTGTAGTTGTAAGATATAGTGAGAAAACCACTTTGTATTCAGAGTGTTTTGACGGAGCCATAGATCACCACAACCTAAACTATCCAGACTACACTTTACGAAATGCATCCATTTACTACGAAAGATTCCTGATTCATACGAGTTGTACAAAAGTCTATAAACAAGGAAAGATATTTTAGTTGTTTTCCCATGAATCAGCTTAGCCCAAAAATTAAGTATTCTTCTACGTACGGTTAGCATAATGGGATGTCTCCCTAGATCGCCATATACCATGTAATGAGGGGTACATTTTCTGACATGTAAAATATATTTGAGGAAGGTGGTATGAATATTCTCGATAATAGCAATGTTTTCAAACCCCCATATCTCACAGCCATACAGTAATAGAGGAACAATTGTCTGGTCGAACAACAATAAAACACAATCAATACATCTTCTCTAGCCAAGTCGACGTACATCACGTTGCTCTGTACATTGCCTTGGCATACTTCTCTAGTAAAGTTGGAACGTGAATCCTCATCGTTGAGTGGGATGCAGAGACGGCTTGCTGCATCCAATCAGAATGCGCGTTACGTAGCAGTTGATTACCAAGATGGCGGCCCCCACTAAGAACGAGCTGTGTCGAATGTGCGGGGAAATTCTGCCGAAAAAAAACAGGAGAAACATTTTCATGGCCACTTTCGGTGTTCTGATCAATAGAATCTGCTTTTGGGACGCGCTGCACGGTCGAACGATAACGAATCGCCTTACGAGTGTGGTCGACTTGAAATTGAAGGGGAACAACTCCTGGAGGCAAAAAGTCGCTCATCGTTAAAACTTCCACTAGGTGGCGCAGAGCAGTACTCCTCTATCACCAGCCAAGAATATCAAGGCAGCGTAGAGAGCTTTGCGATGTAGTTGACTTGGCCGGTGAAGATGAATCAATAGGGAGAGACAGGTTTCTTACTCTACTATACAATAAATGAAGGGCTTTGCCAGCTTGTTCCACAATACGTTTTTTTGCACATGCAAATGAGCCATTTCTATTGAACACAATGCCCAAGTATTTGTAGCTCTCTGTTATCTCAATCTGTTTTCCATTAATCCAAAATTGACAATTATTTTTTCCGCTACCAAATATGACAATCTTAGTTTTATTTATATTTATTTCGAGTTTCCACGTTAAACAATATTCAGAAAATACATCTAGAGCTTGTTGTAGTTCTTCGGGGCTTTGTGCGATAATGATGGCGTCATCGGCGTACAATAAAACGATAATACATATAACAGCAGGTAAGTAAGTATCGTCAGTATCAATAGTTACGCCTTCCACTCGTTCCAATAAATATGTTTCTAGATCATTCATAAAGAGGGAAAACAAAATAGGTGACAAGTTTTCACCTTGACGGACTCCACTGTTACAAGCAAACAATGGAGAGTAATCAATTCCAAGTTTGACACATGATTTAATATTGTTGTACATGTTGACTATGACATTAAACAGTTACCATTTATACCACAATCCTACTCGCCAAACTTTGTGGAATGCTTTTTTCAAATCAATGAACGCACACTACAGCTTTTTCTTTTTAGCTTTCATATAATCGGTTAAGGCATGTAGAACAAACATATTGTCTAGTGTCGAGTACCCTTTTCTAAAGCTCGTTTGAGTTTCTGTGAGCAGATTATTTGATTCAAGGTATTCATTAAGTCGTTCATTCAGAATGGATGTGAATAGTTTGCCCAAACAACTGAGTATAGTTATAGGCCGATAATTTCCCGGGTCTTTGTGATCTGCACTGTTCTTGTAAATCGGTTGTATAACTCCAACGAGCCATGCTTCAGGTATAATTCCACTATCTAGTGCCAGGTGAAACACTTTGTTATATATGGGTAGAAGGCTTTCCACAGTAGATGATATGTATTCATTTAAGATGTTGTCTGGTCCAGGGCTCTTTTCATTTTTTAACCGTTTAATAGCATTTTGAATCTCTAAGTCCGTTATTTGCCTGTTCAATTCATCTTCACTTTCCTCATTTGGATTGAAATTTTCCGTCCATTCTTCGTCAGTTTCAGTTTCATTTATATCTTTAAAATACGTATACAGATCTTCGAGATCGGGTGTTTCCTTTGAGTTTTTCTTTTGTCCTATGCTATTTAGCAATTTCCAATATTCTTTAGGTTGTTTAGACCTCATGTTTCTTATTTTGCTGCGAGTGTTATTTTGATATTTTTGTATATGCTTATTCATTGCTCTTTTATATAATCTACTTGCTTCAATACCAACTTGCTTTTGTTCTCACCAGATGTATATTTACTTACTATGAATTCGCTTTGCCAGGTGATAATTTTTCCTCGCTCGTCGACAATTTTTGCCAAACCATGGTTTGTTTATTTTTCTGTTGTGGTAATTATTGTGATGATGTGGAAGGATAGCTTCTGCACTTTGACAATATATCGATACTATTTCACTATTTATGGCATTCATCTGTTCATGTGTCATATCTTCAGCGGTAAAACTGTCTAAATGCTGAATGAAACTAGCAATATCATGATTCTTCACTTTTTCAATAAAAGCAGGTTTCTGAGAAGTATTCCATCTCCTAGCTTTGTTATTTAGGTGATGTCCACTGGTTGGGTTATCTTGTTCCATTTCGTGATATGACAATATCGATCTGACGGTTCAGGCTCAGTCGGAGTGTTCGTATCAATGTCCCGATTTGGTGGTTTTAATGTTAAGCATATTGGCGAGTGTAAGTCTGAGAAAAGTGGGTCGAAATCTAGGATTTCAAAGTCATGAACAAGATTCACTGCGGAAATCTTACATATTGCGAAGTCAATCCTTGATACATTATTAACATTATTAAATGTACATTTACCGATATTGCAAGCACTGCTTGCAATTGAAAATATCGTTAACACGCTCTCAGCGTTAAGATTACTCCGCAATATATACCTTCCTTCTTTCCGCGAAAAGCCTTTGTTTCATCAACCAAATATATCCCAAAAGTATTTAATAAAATAGAAAGCTGCATATATGCTTGATTAGTTCCATCGTAACAAACCCACGTGTTCCCTGGTCTTCGGATCTGTGCTAGAGCATTCGACTGCGGGCAGTGCTTGTAGCCAGATGATAGTCGTTCAACTGACATGCGCTGTTCGGAGTTTGCTTGAGTAACCGCAGTCAAATATACGTTCGCGGGATATTCTTTTAAGAATTGTTCCAACGAAAACATAGTTCATACAGTTAGGATTCTAACGAGAGACATGCAGTTTCGAAACATTTGAATGACGATATTTCCCCATGCAGTCCAGTATAAACAACACCATGATAATCACTAAATAAACCACGTGCATCAACTCCGACGGGCTGCAGCTGGTAAGAAAGCAAGGATCAGACGAATTGAAATCTATATCATCCGGGACACACAGACTGAAGGTAAATGGAGCAGAGAAACGGGGAGCTGGAGGTGGAAGACTACGAATGGTGTTGAAGGAATGATATTTGGCATGGCGTATAGCCCGCCACTGAGCATATATACATATTAAATAATTTTTGAGAGAGAAAGAATAAATTGGTCGTCAGCCGGATTCGAACCCACGACCCCGGCTCACCGCACCGATGCTCTATCGAATGAGCTATGACGGTCCATAGGTATTATACCCGTCGATTGTCGGTTCATACTTCATGTAAGATTCACGAGACAATGCCTACAATAGCCAAGTCTTTGGACAACAATGTGTCTAGACCTGTGCTTTTTCAGCGACACAAAGACTCAGACAATAGTTCCTACATAAAGTATCGACCGAATTGTCCCGGTGATGACCAATCTTCTCTCTCGGTGTTGCATTGTGCGCAACCGGCTTTATAATGAAGAAATAATATTTGATACGGCGTATAGCTCGCCACTGAGCATATATACATATGTGTTTTTTGAGAGAAAGAATAAATTGGTCTTCAGCAGGATTCGAACCCACCACCCCGGCTCAACGCGCCGATGCTCTATCGAGTGATCTGTGACGACCCACAAGTATTACACCCGTGGATTGTCCCTGTGATGACCAACTTTCTCTCTCGGTGTTGCATTGCGCGCAACTGACTTTATAATGAAGAAATGATAGTTGATAAAGCCCGCAACTGAGCATATATACATATTAAATGATTTTTGAGAGAGAAAGAACAAATTGGTCGTCATTTAATGGGAATAATGTTGTGTTTCCAACTTGTGTGTTTCAATGGGTGAAAGGGAGAGCAGTATTACAGCCCCCAGCCACCCAATAATGCACATAGCCACCGCGATCCACCATCACCCACTGAGCGCTGTCATACGTCATTAACGATTTTTATTTGTGTAAATTATTGCTTCTGGATATTAATAAATTATATGCGTTATAATTTTACCTGGATATATATATATTAAAGATCTACATATGGTATTATAAATAAATTCTCCGAATTTATACGATAATCGTTAATAACGATTAAATAGCCTATATTTTAGGTTTCATACCGCTTTTACAAAAAGGTGTTATTTCGATATATATATATATATACGGGTTCATAGCAATAAATTCTCCGAATCTGTACGTTAAGCGTTCATATATATTGTAGACTATTAATTTTTTACAAATTGCAATTAGTATTACCAAACACTCGGTATGTATTTATATTTAACCTCGCTATACGGGTAGGAGATGGTCATGATACATAATTGTATTGATTTTAATACCTGTCAATGCGAAGGGGTGTATTGTGGTAACAGGTGTGATCGAATAACAGAAATCACTCGGTTTAAATATAGGGAAGTATCGGCTATAGCCCTCATAACTCGATTGCAATTAGCATATGATAATATTGGGGGTTCGAATATTTATATTTACAGACCGATATCGCTTTAATTAGGGCAATTATACAATCAACGTATAGCGGGAGTTGAAAGGGTATACCGTGAAACAGATCATTATTTGAGAATCGTTTGTCGAAATATATATACCTCTAATAATTCAACTTATAGCTTACTTCGGAATGGCGAATTTACTGAAAAATATCATCGAACCTAGAGAATCGTCCGTAAGTATTGTAATTTTATTGCGATCTACTCGCAGATAATACCGACTTTGTCGATATAACGATGTACATAGCGAACGGCGTTGTAAATGATCGATTATAAATGATTTGAATACAAGGGCTACTCACTTTTAATATTTCAACTCTATATTTTTTATAGGCTGACAACTCTACGTGGGTCAGATTCGCACGAGAAAATGCGGACATTTTAGGTAGTTCCGATTGGCCTAGTTTGGAGACTGTATTCGCCATAGATGGGGTCGTTGAAACACGATCCGTTTATAATGACGATGCTTGGAATCTGAATATAAGAAGCCCGACGACTATTCTCCTAAATAATTCCCCTTCACTTCCGGAGATTAAAACACGTAAATGTGTAGAAGAATTATCCCGTTTATTCTCGCCCAGAGTTTGCAAAAACTGTAATCAGTCATTAAGCGTCGAAGTTTGCGGAAAATGTCGCGTTAGTTTATGCCGAGATTGCGCGTGTTTTGCCCGACAGGTGTCATTCGGGGTTTTTATGTGTCCAACCTGTTGTAGTTGTGAGTTTTGTGGTTATTGGCGAATGAAACTTTCCAAATAATCAAAACTGGTGATAACAATAAACAGCTACTACACATATTTTTGAGGGACTATTCTTGGACTTGCGCAGATTTTTAGGAACTTTTCATGAACTTTGGGGGACTTCCTCGGACTATTGTTGGATTTGTGTGGATTTTAAGAACTTTTCATGAACTTTTAGGGACTATTCTTGGTCTAGTCTTGGACTATTGTTGGACTTGGGTGGATTTTTAGGAACTTTTAGGGACTATTCTTGGACTAGTCTTGGACTAGTCTTGGACTATTGTTGGACTTGGGTGGATTTTTAGGAACTTTTAGGGACTATTCTTGGACTAGTCTTGGACTATTGTTGGACTTGGGTAGATTTTTAGGAACTTTTAGGGACTATTCTTGGACTAGTCTTGGACTATTGTTGGGCTTGGGTGGATTTTTAGGAACTTTTAGGGACTATTCTTGGACTAGTCTTGGACTATTGTTGGACTTGAGTGGATTTTTAGGAACTTTTAGGGACTATTCTTGGACTAGTCTTGGACTATTCTTGGATTTGTGTGGATTTTTAGGAACTTTTAGGGACTATTCTTGGACTAGTCTTGGACTATTGTTGGACTTGGGTGGATTTTTAGGAACTTTTAGGGACTATTCTTGGACTAGTCTTGGACTATTCTTGGACTTGGGTGGATTTTTAGGAACTTTTCATGAACTTTTAGGGACTGTTCTTGGACTAGTCTTGGACTATTCTTGGACTTGTGTGGATTTTATGAACTTTTCATGAACTTTTGTGGAAAACAATAAAGAACTGCTACACCTATCTATGGATGGTATATTTATTATCACTGGATACTCGTTGTAACCGACTATCGCCCATATAAAGTCATATCGAAACGACTCTGGACGGTTGCTGAAAGAAAGAAGAACGCAACATCGGTTGTTAAAGTTCAAAGTATATATTTATTTATACAAATTAATTTAGTAATGACAGTTTCAAAACGAAAATACAAACTGAACAATCCTAGTACCCAAACACTAATTTCATTCCATTTCCATAACTCTGTGAAAGAGCTGAGGGTATATCGATAACGAACGCAAGGATACGCCCTGGTGGCGGAATCAACTAATCAACCGGTTTGATCGGTTGCCTTGTGTACTCGCGCGGTAAAAGTCTGTTTATTAGGAATTTACGCATCTCAGCGGCAGATTCTTCGGCTTCATCGTTTGATAAATCGTCTTCCTCACGCACCCGTTTCTTAGTCGCCATTACTTTCTGATGATTCGGGTGCTTTCGTAGTTTTCTCCATAACCTTAAATTACGGACGTAGATATTTCGGAACCTCGTCTGTATTATAGGTAAAACCTTGTCATATGCCATCTGATGCGCAATTGATTCATCCACTCCGCCTTCTTCGTAAACTTCCGCAAGATCGTTTATATCGGATTCATGATCATCAATCGCTTCATCCGCGAAGTGATCCCACAAACACTCGTCATCATTATCGTCATCATCATCATCATCCGTAACTTCTCCGTCATCATCTGCGGCGTCGTCATTACCTTTACTATCATTATCATCATCATTATCTTCGTCATCGACGTCAGTAGCGTCGGTATCATTTTGATCACCATGGTAGCCAAAAGTTTGACCTGGAGTATATGTATTTTCACCATTACTACCGGAACTGGAAAAATCGTCCCCGTGGACAATATTTCCGCCCGCATGGTAATACGACCTTCCACATGGTAATACTACCGTCGTAGGCTCACTCACCGGCATCGTATAGGGTTGCTCTACTCTACTTGTTGGACCTATAGCGAGACTCGGTAGTGTCCCTTGGTTGTGTTCGCGTTGAATGTCTCTGAGCATACTTTCGCTATCGACGCATGGACAAGCTCCAGTTTTCCTATGTTTTAACATGTTGGAGCGATTGGCAAACTTACGATAGCATCCATAGCATTGGGAACTCATGTCTGCTTTGGAACAACCGTACCACACTAGTCTCACGAAATTATCAAAGATGAATGATAGAGTTAAACATCCACATTCGGCTAAAGTGAAATGACTCTATTTGCCAACAGAGGGCGTCGTTTCATACGTCATCATCGGAGTTATCTCCCACTAGTTCCAGTTTTTGTCACCAGGGTAATGAGTGGTCAATACGACCGAACATGGAAAAACCATGATGTAAGATAAGGACCCGGATGTGTGCCTGCGTACGGTAACGTCACTTCCGAGTAGCGCAGGGTCAAAGGTCACTTCCTGGGTATTGTAGTTTTACATCCGGGTCCTCATCTTACACCCGGGTCCTTATCTTACATCATGGTTTTTCCATGTTCGGTCGTATTGACCACTCATTACCCTGGTGACAAAAACTGGAACTAGTGGGAGATAACTCCGATGATGACGTATGAAACGACGCCCTCTGTTGGCAAATAGAGTCATTTCACTTTAGCCGAATGTGGATGTTTAACTCTATCATTCATCTTTGGTAATTTCGTGAGACTAGTGTGGTACGGTTGTTCCAAAGCAGACACGAGTTCCCAATGCTATGGATGCTATCGTAAGTTTGCCAATCGCTCCAACATGTTAAAACATAGGAAAACTGGAGCTTGTCCATGCGTCGATAGCGAAAGTATGCTCAGAGACATTCAACGCGAACACAACCAAGGGACACTACCGAGTCTCGCTATAGGTCCAACAAGTAGAGTAGGGCAACCCTATACGATGCCGGTGAGTGAGCCTACGACGGTAGTATTACCACGTGGCAGGTCGTATTACCATGCGGGCGGAAGTATTGTCCATGGGGACGATTTTTCCAGTTCCGGAAGTAATGGTGAAAATACATATACTCCAGGTCAAACTTTTGGCTACCATGGTGATCAAAATGATACCGACGCTACTGACGCCGATGACGAAGATAATGATGATGATAATGATAGTAAAGGTAATGACGACGCCGCAGATGATGACGGAGAAGTTACGGATGATGATGATGATGACGATAATGATGATATTACTGGCGACAATGATGACGTCGAGGATGACGAGTGTTTGTGGGATCACTTCGCGGATGAAGCGATTGATGATCATGAATCCGATATAAACGATCTTGCGGAAGTTTACGAAGAAGGCGGAGTGGATGAACCAATTGCGCATCAGATGGCATATGACAAGCTTTTACCTAGAATACAGACGAGGTTCCGAAATATCTACGTCCGTAATTTAAGGTTATGGAGAAAACTACGAAAGCACCCGATTCATCAGAAAGTAATGGCGACTAAGAAACGGATGCGTGAGGAAGACGATTTATCAAACGATGAAGCCGAAGAATCTGCCGCTGAGATGCGTAAATTCCTAATAAACAGACTTTTACCGCGCGAGTACACAAGGCAACCGATCAAACCGGTTGATTAGTTGATTCCGCCACCAGGGCGTATCCTTGTGTTCGTTATCGATATACCCACAGCTCTTTCACAGAGTTATGGAAATGGAATGAAATTAGTGTTTGGGTACTAGGATTGTTCAGTTTGTATTTTCGTTTTCAAACTGTCATTACTAAATTAATTTGTATAAATAAATATATACTTTGAACTTTAACAACCGATGTTGCATTCTTCTTTCTTTCAGCCACCGTCCAGAGTCGTTTCGATATGACTTTATATGGGCGATAGTCGGTTACAACGAGTATCCAGTGATAATAAATATACCATCCATAGATAGGTGTAGCAGCTCTTTATTGTTTTCCACAAAAGTTCATTAAAAGTTCATAAAATCCACACAAGTCCAAGAATAGTCCAAGACTAGTCCAAGAATAGTCCCTAAAAGTTCATGAAAAGTTCCTAAAAATCCACCCAAGTCCAAGAATAGTCCAAGACTAGTCCAAGAATAGTCCCTAAAAGTTCATAAAAATCCACCCAAGTCCAACAATAGTCCAAGACTAGTCCAAGAATAGTCCCTAAAAGTCCCTAAAAATCCACACAAATCCAAGAATAGTCCAAGAATAGTCCCTAAAAGTTCATGAAAAGTTCCTAATAATCCACCCAAGTCCAAGAATAGTCCAAGGCTAGTCCAAGAATAGTGCCTAAAAGTTCCTAAAAATCCACCCAAGTCCAACAATAGTCCAAGACTAGTCCAAGAATAGTCCCTAAAAGTTCATGAAAAGTTCTTAAAATCCACACAAATCCAACAATAGTCCAAGGAAGTCCCCCAAAGTTCATGAAAAGTTCCTAAAAATCTGCGCAAGTCCAAGAATAGTCCCTCAAAAATATGTGTAGTAGCTGTTTATCGTTATCACCAGTTTTGATTATTTGGAAAGTTTCATTCGCCAATAACCACAAAACTCACAACTACAACAGCTCGGACACATAAAAACCCCGAATGACACCTGTCGAGCGAAACACGCGCAATCTCGGCATAAACTAACGCGACATTTTCCGCAAACTTCGACGCTTAATGACCGATTACAGTTTTTGCAAAATCTGGGCGAGAATAAACGGGATAATTCGTCCACACATTTACGTGTTTTAATCTCCGGAAGTGAAGGGGAATCATTTAGGAGGATGGTTGTCGGACTTCTTATACCCACATTCCAATCATCGTCATTATAAACCGTTCGTGTTTCAACGACTCCATCTACGGCGAATACAGTCTCCAAACTAGACCAACCGGAACTACCTAAAATGTCCGCATTTTCTCGTACGAATCCGGCCCACGTAGAGTTGTTAGCCTATAAAAAATATGGAGTTGAAATATTAAATTAATAAAAACATATCGGTATTATCTGCGAGTAGATCGCAATAAAATTATTATACTTACGGACGATTCTTTAGGTTCGATGGTATTTTTCAGTAAATTCGCCATTCCGAAGTAAGATATAAATTGAATTCTATTAGAGGTATATATATATTTCGACAAACGATTCTCAAATAATGATCTATTTCACGGTATATACTTTCAACTCCCGCTATACGTTGATTGTATAATTGTCCTAATTAAAGCGATATCGGTCTGTAAATATAAATATTCGAACCCCCAATATTATCATACACTAATTGCAATCGAGTTCTGCGAGTTATAATTGAAACACATGCTTATATCCAGACCGAGTGATTTCTGTTATTCGATCACACCTGTTACCGCAATACACCCCTTCGCATTGACAGGTATTAAAATCAATACAATTATGTATCATGCCCATCTCCTACCCGTATAGCCAGGTTAAATATAAATATATACCGAGTGTTTGGTACTCTAATTACAATTTGTAAAAAATTAATAGTCTACAATATATATATGAACGCTTAACGTACAGATTCGGAGAATTTATTGCTATGAAACCGTATATATATATATATATATATCGAAATAACACCTTTTTGTAAAAGCAGTATGAAACCTAAAATATAGGCTATTTAATCGTTATTAACGATTATCGTATAAATTCGGAGAATTTATTTATAATACCATATGTAGATCTTTAATATATATATATCCAGGTAAAATTATAACGCATATAATTTATTAATATCCAGACGCAATAATGTATACGAATAAAAATCGTTAATGACGTATGACAGCGCTCGGTGGGTGATGGTGGATCGCGGTGGCTATGTGCATTTTTGGGTGGCTGGGGGCTGTAATACTGCTCCCCTACTACT
>JAVTVY010007410.1:0-30205 GCA_036873755.1 Hanleya hanleyi | reverse complement strand
GTAATAAACGGCACCGGAACTTGACAAAAAAAACGTGATCGTTGGGAGTTGCGAGAACGTTGTCAGTGAGTTGCCAGGTGGAACAAATCAGTATGGATTACAGTGGAAAAATAAGTACTTCTTGTTTAATAGACATTATACTATCTGGATATTTATGTCCATTTCGCAATTCTGGCGAGGTTTCGATGTATGGGAATCACACCAGGGCCCGGGAACCCGCAAGTAGGGTTCTATTCCTTTTTACACACGGGACCCCAGGATTGGCGTCTTATTCCTTTTCCCATCCAGGAAGCTGACGTGTGTCTCAGGTAGTCGCCTCTCACTCAAGCTGTCTGAGGAGCTGAGGTCCTTATATCCTTACCTTGACCTGTGGTGTGCAAAACGACCTCCGGTCAATCGCTGAGCAGAGTAGCGGGTAAATATTTGCATGCTTTCTCTGCGGTAGGACTACATACTGAGGCACGAGGCCGAGATTGCAGGACGTGAGTGGTTCTGGACAGATCATGTGATACAGACGGTTGTTAGTGTCTAGCTGTGTGGCAAGGTATCCGAAGGGGGAGGGGGGCGTGGGGTCATGTGTCGAAAGGTGCGGAGGAACGGGTTGTCAGGTGTGTTCTCCATGACCAATGTCCATTATAACACGACGGAGCGTCAAAGTGAATCCATCCATGCCTGGTTGAATGTATGGATGGATTTACTTGGGCACTCCATCGTGATACGATGAGCTCTGGCCAGGCAAAACATGCCGTGCAGCCCGTTCCCTCAAACATCCTTTGTACCAGTGCCACAAAGACACTGGCAACTTCCCCTATATATTGTCCTTGGCTAATCTACTCTCTATGCCGCCGACCGATAAACTCTTGCTTATGTCGTCCACGCGATGTTATTTATGCTCGAGATAGACTAGGTCAGAGAATGAGCTCAGTTTGCTGGGAAAGACAAACACAATACCCAGAAATCTGGTTAGGTCATTTATTCAAATGACAATGGTTATAATCATTAATTCAAATGACAAATCATTAATTCAAATGACAAATGATAAAATAGCAGGGGCATGGAGAACACATATGAATTATGTGAATTATGTGTTACCAAATGCAGTGATAGAACATGCCCCCAATTAGCAAATAATGTAAATGTTGTTATACCAGCAAAGGTGGGGAGCATAAAGGGCTTCCTGTTACAAAATGTCACAAGACAGAGAATTGAGGGAGGGTAGGGAGGGGTTTTCTGTAGCAAACTGGAGAAACCAAATCCATCACTGACATTTTCCAGAAACAAATTCCAGGTAGCCGAGGAAACACCGACCTCGTGGTACAACGTTGGAGTCTAATATAAGGGCGATAACTCACAATCAACATTTACAATAAAACTATAATCACGTTAACATTAGAAAGCGACCTTGTTGATCCTCACATAAACTTAATTATGGTAACCCTAGTTTCCTTTTATGCTCGAGATAGACTAGGTCAGAGAATGAGCTCAGTTTGCTGGGAAAGACAAACACAATACCCAGAAATCTGGTTAGGTCATTTATTCAAATGACAATGGTTATAATCATTAATTCATATGACAAATCATTAATTCAAATGACAAATGATAAAATATATAGCAGGGGCATGGAGAACACACATGAATTATGTGAATTATGTGTTACCAAATGCAGTGATAGAACATGCCCCCAATTAGCAAATAATGTAAATGTTGTTATACCAGCAAAGGTGGGGAGCATAAAGGGCCACAGATAACAGTGGAGTAAAAGATGGAACTGTTATCACCCAACCGAAGTCTCTGACCTAGCCCTTACAGTATTTAACACAAAACAGTAGGATGAGTAGATATCACTGGCCTCTTAATAGTTGGTTTGATAACCTGAGAATGGCAGCAACTGGCTAGCGCTAACTGAAGTAATGACTTTGACTACAAATGTTTACATCTTCATGAGCAGATCAATGGTAATATAGCAGCCAACTATATCAAGGCTGCAATTGCATGAAATAATACAATCAGGTACATGTAGTTTATTTTGCACAGGGTATATAGCAAGACAGATTGACTCAAACAAATATAAAGGGAACTTATTTCCCAAATTAGCATGTAAATCAATAAAAGATAGCATGAAAAAACATGGGCAATCTATTACTATGCGTCCATGGATGGTGGAATATTACCTTACCAATTATAAGAAACAGTGCAAATCTTTAGACTGAAAATGATAGAAATATGCATAAGTGTGCCTGAAGGTAGGGGCACAGAAATCCACATCAGCCAAGTACTGGAAGAACAAATACCATTCAGGGCAGCATAAAATACCTGTCATATAGTGAAGAACCATATTAATACAATAAATATATAGCACGAGAAAGGTTCATGGGCCTGTCAGGAAATTTTTTATTTCATTTCTTTTCTTTATTTATTTCAATTAAAGAAAACAACTGGCACTGGAAGAGTCACGGTTACCCTCCTAAAAATGAGTAATATCCTTCACTTCTCAGACATTCCCCCACAAAACATTGAACTGCCAGCCAGTTAAATTGTATGGCGGATAAAAACATGAAGATCCTCAAGGTTGTCCATTGTCCAAGGGAAGGTTAGGATTAAGCCTCGCTTTCTCAAGAATAATCTTTGAAATAAAGTTGACAAAAGGAAGTCAATATGATTGTTGTATAATACATAATACAGGAATTCACATATACCAGTATCTGTGTGTGATGGAGCTCACTGGTAAAAGACCTGAAAGTGATAGTAATAATAGTTAGTACTGGATTCACAAGCCTGGGGATGATAGGATGAGGTAGGATTTCCTCTCTGAAATAGACAATGCATGAGGAATTCTTAAAGATAAAAGTGTTTTACAACGTCCATATTTACGCTTCCCCATGGAAAGCACTGCTACTGCAAACAGACTGGTGGTCTATAAAGTAACACACAAAAAAACTTAGAAACAAACTAATACAATATAATAACCTGGGATACAGTATATCAGAAGGACCAGTGATTCCACCGAATTAAGCTGCAGATGATATGTACAGACATGTCACAGGCGCCCCTCAACCCTCTGTCACACTGCACTACAGAGAGAACAATCTTTGGGATCACCTACATTAATAATAGAAAGCTCGCTGAGAAAAACCTGGAAGTAGTAATTAAAGGAAAGGAGTTAACACAGGATCAGCAAGCATAGAGATGCTGAGAGCAGGCAACCATTTCTGTCTGTGAGTATGAAATCATAATGGAATAAGAAACTATCAGGGTCTGAAATAGCAGCATGATCAGATATGTCTGATGAAAAAACGTATCTCGCCTATGTTCAAAGAATAAAGTTCGACCAAACTCTGGGAATTGACTGAGAATTTGAACATGTTGAATTAGCTTATCTCAAGACTCTGAACAGTAATATAGACACTATCAAACATGCTGGCAGCTTCAGAGGAAATTCAGGCTGAAGAAAGTTCTGCACAATGCTGTCTGTTGTGTTGTCAAACCTGGTCATGGACATACCTGTATAGAATTGGAAGAAAAAAATAAAAAGTTAAGTACTAGCTACTCATGTAAGGAAAGCTGTCTCATCAATGCAAGAACAAGAGCAGCTGACTCAACCAAAACAACTAGAGTCTAGGCACATATCATTTCAACCCTTCTAGAGGTCTGAAAATATAAAAGTGCCAGTGCAGTCCCCAATGACAAGAGTTATAGAGAGATTACACTGTAAATCACACTCCAGCAGGGTCTGAAGTAGCGGTCAGATATGAGATATATCTGATCAAAATCTGGTTCTGTCAGATCAAAAGTTGCTATCCTGTCCAAGTTCATATGTTAGATATAAAAAAAGAAAATTGAAATTTTCTTACATATTTATAGACCTTGCTCGAGTATAATGGAGACCATCTGAATATGATGTTGAGACAAAGCATAGGTGATGGTGTCACACTTCTCCTACAATATGAATAGAAAGGAACAAGTCAATTCTATGTACTGAAATTAGAGCAGTCAATGCGGGCCTCCTGAAAAGTAGAATGTATTACGACCATACACTAAATATATACACAAAGTAAATTCAGTTCAAGTCACTATGGTATAGCTGGATTTCTGACAAGCTTAATGTTTATCTATACTGAAATGTGAGCAGTCAATGCTGACCTCATGAGAAATAGAATGTATTATGACCATAATCACACACTAAATATATACACCAAGTAAATTCAGTTCAAGTCACTATGATATAACTGGATTTTTGACAAGCTTTGTATGTTCATGTATACTGAATTGATGAGCAGTCAATGCTGACCTCATGAGAAGTAGAATGTATTATGGCCATGACCGCACGCTAAATATAAACACCAAGTAAATTCAGTTCAAATCAGTATGCTATAGCTGGATTTCTGACAAGCTTTGTATGTTCATGTCTACTGAATTGTGAGCAGTCAATGCTGACCTCCTGAGCAGCAGAATGTATTATAACGATGATATAACTGGCTTTCTGACAAGCTTAGTTTGTTCATGTATACTGAAATGTGAGCAGTCAATGCTGACCTCATGAGAAGTAGAATGTATTATGACCCTGATCATACACTAAATATATATACACCAAGTAAATTCAGTTCAAGTCACTGTGATACAGCTGGATTTCAGAGATACACGTAGACGGTGATGTACAGTGTATCTGAGTGATGATAGAGCATACAAAATCGTTGGTAAATTCTGGCTCGTAAAAATCCATGTTAACGTTGGTAATATGTATACCACTTGGTAGAACAGGTAAGTCAGCAAAAGCAGCAGGACTCTAGCTTGATGGACTATTCTGGAGTTGATGAAGGAGGAATGATGGATATTTCAGTCGATGATAGGTCTCCATCTCATGAATATACAATGGAGCAGAGGGTCCAAAACAGGATAGGAGTGACTGGACAGCGGAATGGGATAAAAAATCACCTGGGCTTCCCAACATCCAAAATCGTCCGCAGACACAACAGGATCTGTAATTATAGAGATATAACGCAGTATCCACATTCTGGGCATGCGATTCAATTCCTGATGTCCTGGATTCATGAATTCAGGATTGAACAGTAACGTCTAAATGGTAACTAGACAATGTAGATACAGAGCACTCGAGAAACAATCTGTATGTTCAGGCCCTGGCCCTTCTGTATTTAAAACAGCTATGAATGAGTGGGTCAACCTCCCGTATTTACAACCACAAGTGGCACTACTGTGAGTGTGACAAATAAGGGTCAACCTAAGAGCAGCAAATTGTGCCAACACTGTGACAAATTGGGTCTTCCTCATATAAACTGGATAAATGTCATATACTGTGAAAAATCAGATCATAATATAAGGCCACCCACAATATTTTCTAGGGTTGCCTGTTCACATATGTGAAAAGGTTACATAAGGAAGTTTTAGATTCGATAGGATAGGATAGGATTTCACAAAACTGTCTTAAAACATTAAATCATAACAATAGGGTAAACGTGCCCAAGTGTCCTATTGATTCATACAGTGCAATGGCAAAAGGGGTCAACCTCCCCTGTAATAAATAGTGACAAATGGGGTCAACCTCCCCTGCAATTACACTGGGGTCAACCTCCCCAGGAATCACAGTCACTAAATCATACCATGTACAGTCACTATGTACCATGGTAAAAAGTGGTCAACCTCCCCTGTAAATAGCCATGTACAATGTACAGTGGCCAAGGCAGGGCTGGAGATAAGGGAAAATAATTTGATCAGAGACTATTATTAAAAGCTTTGAATTTCATCAGCAAATTATTTATCCATGTTTTATCGCTATGGAATTTGGATTGGTTAGTGTCCAAATTTGATTTGTTATTGCTGATCACAGTCCCTTATTTCCAACCTACCCTTGAATAAATAGTGACAAATGGGGTCAACCTCCCCAGCAATTACAATCAGCTGTGTACAATGTACATTAGCAAATGGGGTCAACCTCCCCTGTAATCGCAATCAATTAAAATATGCCATGCCAGAAATGCCTCTGAAATTTTAGGTGCTTCAGTTTAAAAGTGTGCAAATTCTCACAAAAATCTTCATGTAAGTTGAATTTAGGCTAAGTTTTTAACAAATTCACAGCCACTCACCATGATGAGCATAGTGAAGACTTAGTCCACATGGTTTCTTTCAATAGGATTGAGTGTTTGCCAAGTTAGGCCTCTTTTCTGGGTAGTGCTACAGATTGAAGACTTGTCTTACCAGTATGTTTGGGTCTATGAATTTCACCTTATGGACAGAGCCATATTAGCTCAATCAACTCTCGTTTGGTTACCTTTATGTTAGTAAACTACTGCAGATTTTGCATATGGAGCACACGGAATTGTCATGAGTGGAAGTTATACATGTACATGTATGGACTAATTGAAATGCTAATTTCATAATTTTAATATATGAATGATTTTCTGTAGCTGCTGCGTAAAAAGAAAGTTAATAATTGGTGAAAATAGCGAACTGAAATCTTGAGATACTGAACTGAAAGTTAAATGATTTAAGCTATCATTTAACATGTGTAATATAACTGAACTAGTTTCAATCGGTGAAGGGCCAAGAATTATGATGAA
The DNA here is from genome assembly GCA_036873755.1 of Hanleya hanleyi. Lineage (NCBI taxonomy): Eukaryota > Metazoa > Mollusca > Polyplacophora > Lepidopleurida > Hanleyidae > Hanleya > Hanleya hanleyi. The sequence goes on along the minus strand of JAVTVY010007410.1, from coordinate 23,633 downwards.
TGTTTTGAATGTGAGAAATGACAGAAAGACGGTTGGAACAACAGTTTCCAGACACGATTGTTATTATTGCATGGTCAAACCCAGTTGAATACAATAGCCGATGATAGGTTATCTCATCAAAGTCCATTCATGGTATGAGAAAGACTTTAACATACACAAAACCCTGGCTCCATGCCAAGGCAGAATGGTTCAGTCGAACGTCAGTTAAATTAACCCTAAATGTATCAGTGTTGTCTTTAAAGTTGGAAAAGTTGTTAGAATCTAATTTGTGATGAAATTTCCAAAAACAGTTGGAAAAGCGTTTTACTAAACTCTGACAGAAATATTGATATTCGTTTTGGTATTTTAATTGGCCAAGATAGGCCTGTTTGTTCAAAACTGAGTTTTCAGTACTTTTGTACAGAAACAGCAGAAAGAGGGTTAAAATACTCCATTCTCCATTACATCAGAAAGGCATAGCTGCCAATACCTCTGCCATACATTTGATAGCGAAATGTAGGACATCCATATTACACTCCACCAGTACATTGGTGACAGTGATATGCTCAAAATCAGTGCCTAAAATGATGACAGCACTTTCAGAGTTAAACAATGGCAGTGGAGAATGTATCTGGAGCTTTTGCACACAAACCAAGACAATTAATAAAATATAGTCCCAAGCGGGATATAAAACTGAACCAAGCCTAGGATCATCGTCTTTTCTTCCCTACAAAACGGACTGAATGTATTTCTGATTTTATCACTGATCATTGTGCTTGCCTTGTGCTAACATGTGAATTGGTTGGTAAAACCTAAACTGTTTGGAACTGTTCATTCATCACGAAATAATTATAGTGCGGTTTATAAAGCAAGTCTTGGAGAAATGTAAGTAATTAATAATAAATTTTATTTTTAATAATTAAGTTCTACACCTTGTTTATTGGCTGGTAATACTACAGGCCTGAATTGTGTGGGGGACTGCGGGCTGTACGGCTGTATTATGAGTAGACGAAATTGTACCAATAAGAATTATTGGGGGGAATTGTCTGTTTATTGAATGGTTAACACAATCAGCCAGTGCAGCCCAGGCAGTCCTCAACACATGCTGTAAACAGGGAAAAATTTCTTTGTTGGTGTTGTTCAATTTGAACTTGTCTTGGCAATGCGTTTAATTTTCAGTTAATGGGTTACTGTAATCTGGGTGTTTATTTGTCCCTGGCCTAACCGTATTATTGGTCAATTCATATTATTGTCAAAAGGCAGTTAAAATATAGCTCAGGAACACACATAAGAGGCCAAATTATCGACTGATTGTTGAGCTGTTTTTCCACATTAATTTCAGGAGATACTCTCCACGATTCGGCGTATGTCATATATTTAGGTAACCATAGCAGAGTAGGACCGGCTTTCCATTATAAGGAATGACTTTAATTGAGCCAAAGACGAAAACAAAATACACTTAGAAATATATTAGCCAAGTTTACATGGCTTCGTTCGTTCCTACTCAGCCATGCTTCCTCTTATTGAATTTACTGTACAGTCCGGGACCACAAGGCTCCATGAGGCGTACGGTTCTTTCCGACAATAAAACAATCCCTCCCATCTCTCTGGTCACTACATATACGTAGTTTGGCAAATAAATTGAACGCCACGAGGAGCTGATGTGTCTGCAATCAGTCGTCAAACCTCAAAGGAAACCATGTAAACTTCGCTAGGGGAGAAATTATGGAAGCGCAATTTATAGGGGATAGGAACAGAGGACCGAACCTATTATGATCAATATAGCATCACCATAGACTATCTGAATGTGTGTTCTCTCACAAAATTTTCTTTCTGAAGACATTATCCCTGCACTGCCAGCGGACCTTGTCTATTGATGTTGTATATAATACCGAGTGAGACCGAGACGATGTATGCGAGGTACATAGTTATTTAAATCATATATCGAAAGGTTCCTTATTTTATTTTGGACGGACATCAATTATAATATACTAAATGTAAGGTATATACAAAAATTCTACACAAAAATCTTATTGAGAAATATCATTTCAGTAAATTGGTTTAGCTTTTTATTATTATTATTATTATATTTTTTTTTTCGGCATGGAAAAATATCACCCTACGATGCTTATCAATAATCACATGGATTATTCATGGTTATTTGGCGAGAAAATGAAGTGCATGGTCTCGCTTTATCATCATAATATATTCCCTCAGTCTCTTTATTGATGCTGTGCTCCATACCATTTTTTTAAGACCGCTTTCGATGGTGGGAGGGAGGGGCGGGGGAGGAGGTGGGGGGGGTAACAGATTGAATAGTAAGTGAGTGAGTAGTAGGGTTTAACATCGTTTTCAACCTTGTTTTAGTCATATCACGACGGTGCCTACATGTGCTGGAACAGGAGAGCGCTCACAGTTCCTATTACCCTGGACGCTGATCAGCCCAGTCAGTACAGCACCCGGTCACCCTTCCTGGTAATGACCGGGCTTAACGTTGCTTAACTTCGGTGATCCGACGAGAACCGGTGTGTCCAACGCTATAGGGAGGTGGTGGTACCTGAAATTGTTTGGTACATGTACCTGCATCCAGATGTCTTCATAACTGTATATAAGTATTAGCCTATGGGGAAAAAATGCAGTATCAATGTATAGACTGTTGGAGACATCCACTTTCCACGTTCACTGCAGGACAGCACGGTTTAACTTTCCAAACTGAAGAGATCCATAAACATAGACAAATTTTCATGATCCGTTTCCAAATGGCATTTACATGTACATCGATCAAAACCTAGGGACTTTAGAACAGTTGATATACCAATATATATATTACATGTAGGCTACATATATGCTATGGGAAGACACAAATTTGGTTAAAATTAACAGATAGATTTCCAACACATCTTCGTAGAAGGCAATAGCTGTAATGTCCAAGACGGTGCCTACCTGTGCTGGAACACGAGAGCGCTCACAGTTCCTATTACCCTGGACGCTGATCAGCCCAGTCAGTACAGTACACGGTCACCCTTTCTGGTAATGACCGGGCTTAACGTTGCTTAACTTCGGTGATCCGACGAGAACCGGTGTGTCCAACGCTATAGGGAGGTGGTGGTACCTGAAATTGTTTGGTACATGTACCTGCATCCAGATGTCTTCATAACTGTATATAAGTATTAGGCAATGGGGGAAAAATGCAGTATCAATGTATAGACTGTTGAAGACATCCACTTCCCACGTTACAGCACAGGCTTTGAAGGGTTCTGCCTTATGTACATAACTGTTCATTTGCTTTGAAACGATACGGTCTTCCGCTGATAGGTTTCACAACAATATAACTACTTTCTATGCATTATTTAACTTCCATATTTTGCAAGCGTTGACTGTTACTGCAACATTTTCATTCATTTATATTTATTTGTCATTTCATTCTGATTTTGTCATACCTCTCTAATGGATCGTTTCGGGTGACCAGGCATTGACCAGGCAAGGATTTCTCACAAATTTTGGTGAAAGGAATCTTTTCAAATGCAAATTCGCAATAAACTGGTTCAATATCAAACCAGGGCATGAAATGTTTTTTCAGTCCACCCGTCACATGTGACGGGTAAGGTTTTTCTCTACCTGTCTCACCCCAAAATTACCTGTTCACTAATTTTTTATCGATTTATGTTCAAACGATAAATGAGCTGAAGCATTTGATAAGAAAAACGATCCACTGTAGTCCCGGGGATTTCATTTTTGACTGCCCAACTGCAAATTATTTCTCCAGTTTTAAAATATTTTTATTACCTTAGGTAGTAAGAAGACAGAATGACAGATAATTCATTAATTTTCATAATTGCCATGCAAATGATCAATAATTACTCTCACTGGTCAAATAAGTAATTAAATCTATTACAAAACACATACACACACACACACACACACAATCTAGCTTTCCCCAGTACCCTAGCATAATTCATTTTTTTTCATTTCCAATTTGTTTTTGGAAATGTCACATTATCAGGCACGATGACGGAAGCACAGATATGTAAGTTATTAGTATTTTATGTTCACGGGATATATCAGTGAACATGGTGAAGGTACGGTGATTGAGAACCGCGACACAAACAACCTCATGTTGCCTGGTTCCAGTGTCATCGCTGTCAGGGTATTGTTTTTAAATAAAAACATTCTCTAGATCAGCTTCCTGTTTGTAATGTATGTAAAATAAACAATCGATATGGTAGCATTGGAATTCTTGCAGTAGACAAAGAATGGAACTTGTTTCAGTAGACCGTAGCAAATTTTTCTTCGTCAGTTTTTTTGCCGCAATGCGTACAGTTTGACAGGCATCCGCCGATAACCTTCTTTTACTCGTTTGTCTAACATGTGAGCGTGGGTTCCCGATATGTCGACCTTTCACCGTTGATCTGAATAATATCCGTGACTTGAAATATACCTCGGCGACTGTCGATCTCCAATGGTCTCTCCAACAGTGCAAGCAGATATGGAGTGTTGAGGTCTAATCGAACGTCGACGCTGGCCGAAAAATGACGATGCTAAATTTATTTTTAGCCATGCTTCAGCAAAAGTTTTGACATCGTTTAACAACAACAACAACAAGTTTTTATCGCTTCGGGCGATAGCAAAGACCAACGCCTATGAATCCTTGCAATGTTTTACCTGTCGTCGCCGTGTGACCGATAATGTTAAGTTCGACGTTGAACTTCAAACAACCAACCAACTACCAGTCTGCCACAATTATGCGTTTACATCCGCCAAATAATACATTCATATATATGGGTATAGCAATGGCAAATGAACAAATAAGCCTTTTCGCGGTTACAAGAATCGGGGGTGATGACGGCCCTTTTTCTACGCTATAAATAGATCATTTATCTCTCAAAATATGCAAGACTGAAAAATTGACATGCTTCCTAGTTTATTTTACGTTGATTTCTCGAGTTTCATAACAATTTACCCAGTAGGGTTAGTAAAATCACCAGCAGATCAGTCCGTACACTGGGCTTCTTGTGTTAATCTAGCGGCACAGGAAGTGAAAGTATCACCGCTCCGATCCCATAATGCAGTGCGTTTAACATGGTGTTGTTGTTGTAAATTTGTAACTGCGAAAAGGAGTATTGACCCCCAATCATATAGTACTACACCAACCCTTACCGTACATTGCCATACTCCTCAACCTGGCTATTTTCACTTTAAACCAAAATATCTACTATTCCACAAGATGAACGCATGAAATAGTTCAGACAATGATTCCATTCACATAAAAACATTACATATAATTGGTGAGGGCAAAAGTAACGCCAAAGTTACTTTGCAAAGGGTAAAAACGAACTACTTCTTGGCGCTCAGTAACACAACTGTTACAAAGTTATAGACGCATACCATCAAAGGGAGCCTCATTCATAACCTGAGACCGTTCAGCACATAGACTATAATGGCTTCTGCTAACGCAGAACCCAAAAATGTTTGAAGATCTCATTCCAAAATTCCACCGACATTAACTTTTCTGAAAGTTGAGCTTGACACAACAGTGAAATTTCAGAATTAAGTTTGAACTGGTTTATATTTCAAGGCATTTGGTGCTATACATTCTGTCTCTTGGACTCCAAGTAGACATTTTGTACTGTAGAAACACCCTTGGTAGATGTTCAATTTTGTTACAGAATTGGTACCTAAATATGTACCTTGGATACAAAACAGTGTATCGTACCTATACTTAAACAAACTGAACACTTGAATGGCTTTTTACCAGTGTGAGTTTTCTCGTGTCTCTTCAGATCACATTTCGCGACACATATACATGGACATGATGAACATTTGTGTGGCTTTTCGTCAGTGTGAGTTCTCTCGTGTGTATTCATGGAGCTTTTCCGCGAACACCTATATGGACAAACTGAACACTTGAATGGCTTTTTACTAGTGTGAGTTTTCTCGTGTCTCTTCAGATCACATTTCGCGACACATATACATGGACATTATAAACATTTGCGCGGCTTTTCGCCAGTGTGAGTTTTCACGTCTCACTAGATTACACTTCTCTGCACAGGCATATGAACAGAGTGAACACTTATAAGGCTTTTCACCAGTGTGCGTTCTCTCGTGTTTTATCAGATAATTTCTCGCAGCACAGCTATATGAACAGAATGAACATTTATAAGGCTTTTCACCAGTGTGAGTTCTCTCGTGTGTCTTCATGGAGCTTTTCCGCGAACACCTATATGGACAAACTGAACACTTGAATGGCTTTTTACCAGTGTGAGTTTTCTCGTGTCTCTTCAGATCACATTTCACGAGACATATGTATGGACATGATGAACATTTGTGTGGCTTTTCACCAGTGTGAGTTTTCACATGTCTCGCTAGATTACTTGTCCCTGCACAGCTATATGAACAGAATGAACATTTATATGGCTTTTCGCCAGTGTGAGTTCTCCCGTGTATTTTCAGGTTATTTTCCTGCGAACATCTATATGGGCAAGTTGAACACTTGAATGGCTTTTCACCAGTGTGAGTTCTCCCATGTTGCACTAGAGAACTTTTCCCTGCACAGCTAAATGAGCACAATGGACACTTATATGGCCTTTCACCAGTATGACTTCTTTCATGTGTCTTCAGATTACGTTTCTCTGCACAGCTATATGAACAGAATGAATACCTATATGGCTTTTCGCCAGTGTGAGTTCGCCAGTGTATTTTCAGGTTGTTTTCCTGCGAACAGCTATATGGGCAACTTGAGCACTTGAATGGTTTTTCACCAGTGTGAGTTTTCTCGTGTCTCTTCAGATCACATTTCGTGACACAGCTGTATGGACATAATGAACATTTGTATGGCTTTTCGCCAGTGTGAGTTCGCTGGTGTAACACAAGATGTGATTTTTGGGTACAGTTACATGGACATAATAAACACTTATACGGAATTTCATTAGTCTTTGTGGCGTTCTGCGTTGTCCGGACATGTTTCAAGATGGTATTTTGGTTGCGTTCGGTGTTTAACTCAGTATTACTTCTCCACACGGTGTTGACCTGGTACAGTGTCACAGGGAATGGTTTACTAGCCGGCGTATGAACATCTGTCAGTCGAGTCTGTTCGGTGTGCGAAGGATTGTCTGCATAGTCCTGGAAAGATAAATATAACTACAGTATAGGTGAACGTCAGCAAAATAGAAAGGCGACTCATCCTACAGAATGACAGAATCACGTATCGAGGTCAGTAGTACACCTATATATATATATACTATTAGAAAATAGTACCTACATTTATTTTTCATCAATAGATTTATGTACCGTATTTATATGGGGCGCAGTTTTTCAAATAATAGAGGGTAAGCTTACATGTGTATATTGAATTATATGGAGATGCGAAACATGCAAACATACAAACGTGTGCTACAGCTTTTGTAACAAATACATGTAAATCTGGTACGCTTAATGTTACCTAGATGCACGTTACGGCTTACTTGTTTGAAAGATTCATCCATCACAATTTGATAATTTGGCAGATCAACTGCATCAAGGCCAACTCCTGATTCTTCCTTCGCTGTTACTATGGATGTGACAGCATGGGTTTGTATTCCAGTCTGGGTCACCAGTTCCTCCTTAATAGACACATGTTCAGGACTCAACGGTTCATCTTTTACCTGTGATGCACACATTTGGTCAAAAGGCTCCAGTTTTATTGATAAATCCTCCATTCCTATACTGGACGGATCCATAAATTTGTTCCCTCTGTAAAACATAGAAGAATTCATTACGAAATGTTTATCTATAGAGTGTGCCATTCTGTTCACCTTCGCACTGAAAGACAGGGTGATGGGGGGGGGGGGGGCTTTGAGTACATCCATCCGTACGGACGACAGAATAATGTAAACATTTTAATCTGGACGTGCCATGAGACAATGGAAGCGAAATACATAGGGGATATGAACAAAGGACCGAACCGAGTAAGATCAATGAAGCACCACCATAGACTATCTGAGTGCGTGTTCTCTCATAAAGTGTTGTTTCCGAAGGCCTTATCCCTGCACCGTCAGTGGACCTTGTCTACTCGTGTTGTCCATAATACCGAGTGAGACAGAGACGATGTATGCAAGTTAAACAGTTATTTTAGTGACTGAGTGAGTGAATAGAATTTAACGTCGCTTTCAACAATATTTCAGCTATATCACGACGAACCAACTAAGCACCCCCAGCCCAGTTGTGTTCCTGCTACTTCAAAGAAGAAATCTTTGAAGCAGCATGGAACCAGACACCCACCATCCACCCTACAAAACACTGAGGACAGCGCACAAGACACAGACAGGATGCTTACATGATGCTACATAAACTAAAAGACAAGTGATATTAGTGCTAGACTTCACATTATCAAGTTCCTGTTGCTTCTGAGCAAAACGCATTGAAGCAACAGGAAGGTGTGCCCACCCAACCATCCGCGCACGGTTATTATTATTCATTGGAAGAGTCCATTTTACAAGTCGGATGAGGAAAGGGACGTCTGATTTCATACAAGTAACAAATGAATAAAACAAAAAAATAAATTACAAGAGGAAATTTCTTTCCCAAGTTTAACTTGTTTCCAACGTGGAATTGAATTGAAATAGACATATATCCACGTAATTTCCACACAGCTTACAGTATCACTCCCCATAAGCTCGTACATTAACATTGACACGATGCCAACCTAGACGGGAGCATCAGTATATCAAAATTTCTCAAAACTTGTGGTCCACTTCTTTCAATAAACGATCTTTCACGAGCAACAACTAGATATGTCGAGAATACTGAGTAGCTTAATGGAAGAATCCGAGCACCACTCAGCATTAGAGAGAGACATGGTAAAACATCCACGCTACAGTGGATTAAATGGTGCTTGTTTCCCCGTTTTAAATGGATCTATCTCCTGTGTATGGAGATACTTGTAAGTTAGGTAAACATTTTATGATATGTGATACATAATAAGTAATTGCCATATTTCTGTAGTTACTTTCTTTCAGTTTCAGATGTCATATACATTCCTTCTGTAATTGTGTATGGAACTTGTCATCATTGATTATTGATTTAACCATGCTTTCACTTATACCTCACACAAACCCCAAAGATTATACCATATATACATATTATACATTTTCCATATCTTGTGCTTTTTCTTTTTGCATGGAACATTAATTATTTCAAATAAGTTCATGTCGGAAGTAATATAACGTTAGCACCAGGACAACCTGACAGAATTTCCAGCTTGCTATGATATGTTTATTGAAGACATTCAAACTTTTCCCTGAAAATATGCTGATGTTTTTGTTGTTACCGTACTTGTTTCTGGTCCAGCCCCTTAAGAAATCATACTATAGCATGTATAGCTTTATGCGCCGCCGGGCAATTTTGAATAAGATGATTACTGAGAGAGAAAGAAAGGATATTTGGGGGTCGGCGTATTCGACTGATGAAACGGAATTCGACTGATGAAAACGGAAACTCGGTCGGTTATTTGTTGATAGCTCGCTTGATACTGGTTCGATTCTGACAATCTAAACTTTCCGGAGTAGCTGAAGAGATTCTCTTTTCAAATATATATAGTTTGATGACAAAAGTTTTTTAATTTTTGAGATAGTGGGCAACTGAAATTTTCGTGTCGACTTCGCTGAAATTTTTTCTGGACCGACCGACATGTGGTTTTTCTTGTCCGGAAAATTATTCCGTGGACTGACTGAAATACTTTTAGGTTTCCGGAACGCTCTACTTTCTTACGAATAAAATGATATAAAATATATGCATGTACCTTCTACCGTTTTCCTTAAAAGGGTTCGCTGAAAAAAAACGATTGAAAATCACAACATTTTCAGCTGAATCTGCCGTAAAACGGATTAGTGAAGCGAGTTAAAAACTCGGATTTGGAGACGGACTTCAGAAGATTCCGAAAATCCGGAATAAGGATCGCGGGTAAGTTTATTGAAAAATTGGTTATGTCGGTAGGTCATAAGTGTCGAATTAAATTTAAAAAGCATAGTTTGCACAAAAAATATCCTAATTTTCAAATAAATGAATGTTTGTCATGTAATAACTTAATATAAATGGAAATAGTATTTTTCTATGGTATAAATATATTTTTTAATTGATCATTAATTTTAAATACGTATATTTTGATGCATGTAACTTTTTGTACCTGACAAATGACCAGGAATATACAGATGATTGATTTATTGACTTTTAAGGGCCGCTTCCCTTACGGATTTCGCGGCCCACCAAATAGATTACATAGGTATTTACATGTGTATTCTTGACTGGAATATATTATGTCTATACTTTATATAATAACGACTATTTACAAGGTAAAGTTCTATGTACATGGAGTAGTGGAAAAGGAGTATATACAAAAGTAAACAAGTATTAAATAGTAATTGGCAGTTATTTTATAGTTCCATTGTTCTCTGCATTATTATTTTTAGTTCTTTTCTGCCCCACCGCCGGCCAGGAAAAACCCCGGTATAGTACTTTGTCGCCATACTCGAGGAAACCTGCACCCCATCCCAATGCGGCACGGCTCACCCAAATGGGGCTTTGGGTATTTATCGTCAGTTCTTGTGGTTTGTTGAGATCGTAAGCGGATAGATATATCGGTGCTATTCCTCTGGTCCAGAATCTGTTGGTTTTCTAGTGTTTGTTGTTCATTTTTCCTTTAATAGTGACTTGGTAGCTTCTGTTAGGTCAGTTCGTCGGTGTTGTTGTTTGTCATCTCCTGGTGCACTGTTTTCTGTTTTTGGGGCGTTTCTTCTTTTCTGTTTTTTTTTTTAATTTTATTTTCCCTGGTTTCCGTCTTGTTTTCAGTGATGTCTGTTCCTCATGGCTCCCAGTATGGCCCTTCGCATAGACCGGTAGAACAGCTCCTGGCCTAAATGGTTTAGGTGGACTCCGTCGTGGATTAGGATTTGTACAGGAATTATTATAATTTGTACAGGAATTATTATAATTCATATGAACTAAAATGAATTTTATCATTGTGAGTTTTGTTCACTTACTGATTTTTTGACATCTCACGGCCCAGACTGGTGAACAGTTAAGTTTTAATCCCATGCAATTAATCCCCAACCGCTAATTCGTTACAACACTTGCCGAGAGTGACGATCGTTAAAAGATTATGTGAGCAGAATAGGTAATCAGATTATATTAACCATTCCAATAGTGAGCAGTTATTCGACTATTCTGTATAAGGGCAGCTAGAATGTTGATAGGTGATTAGGTGTTATTTATTATTTATCTATTTATTTATTTATTTATATATTTAGCGCTGGAAAAGATATTCAATAATCTGTGGCTCTTATAAAGTCTGGATTGTCCTTCTTTGAGATGTAGTCGTGTATACTTGTGTCCACGTGGGGTGACTCTAATTCCCAGGGTGGCCTAGTGATTTTGTCTGTGTCGCAGATGTATGCGATGGGGATTTCGTGTTCTCGGAATAGGTTATTTACGGTGTAGCCGAGGGGGGGGGCGGAGTCTTTTTCCCCGTTTTTTTTTAAATATTCATATTCACTTGTATCTTCGAAAATGTTGTGGCATGGGTGATTATCGCCCTTAGCTCTGGTTTTTCCTGCATATTTCATGGACAGTTCCTCTCGTCTTAAACGAAGAGGTTTCTCATTGGTTTCTATTTGAAGACTACATAAGGCGGTTCCCTTGAAGGCTCCAGTAGCTATTTTTAAAGCAGAATATTGGATGCTGTCTATTCTTTTTAATTGTGTCTTACATGCTGATAGGTAGGCGATGGACCCATAATCTATTTTTGACCTAATAAGAGTTTGGTATAATGTCTGAAAGATAAGAACAATCAGGTATATTTATTAGACAGTTTGAAATCGGGGAATCCGTTGACAACTTCCCTTGAGATTCAACTTTCTGCAGCTCATGGGAAGAGTGGCGAAAAAATTACTGTTACAGTTCCAAGTGTTCAGCAACAAGACAATGGGTCGGATTGTGGATTGTTTGCTATAGCTAACTTAGTTGAGTTCTGTTTTTACGGTTACCTTTGTAAGACTACTTTGACTTTCAATCCACATATTCTAAGAAAATTCATTTTTTACTTCATTTTATAAATTGAATTATATTTATATTCTCAATTAGTAAATTTATATTAATAACAAAACCAAGAACAAAAATTACTGAGAACAAAATATGTATATTCCTGGTCATTCTGCATTTCGATTATAAAAATATATATAAAATTAATGATCAATTCAAAATTAAATACTATTTCCATTTACATTAAGTTATTACATGACAAACAATCATTTATTTGAAAATTAGGATATTTTTTGTGCAAACTATGCTTTTTAAATTTAATTCGACACTTATGACCTACCGACATAACCAATCTTTCAATAAACTTACCCGCGATCCTTATTCCGGATTTTCGGAATCTTCTGAAGTCCGTATCCAAATCCGAGTTTTTAACTCGCTTCACTAATCCGTTTGAACATGGTTGATAGGAGTTTTCCCTATTTTAGGGGTAAAGTCCGTGTTCCGCTTTTTATATTTTCGGGACAATTCCTAATTTTACATGCACCCACCCAGGACACCTGAAGGAGTGCTTCACTTTGACACCTCACTCGACCCAATCGGTCCAACAGGGGCACCTGAAGATTGCCGAACATTCCAGATGATTCTCACGAAAACCCGCGTATTTGGGACTACTTTCTGTCCGTGGAAGTGACCGCATCGCTGCCAGACAGCATCACCGCGGAGGAATACATCCCCCAAGGTCACGTGACCGGAAGTTGCGCAGAACACCTGCGCAGACAGACCTCCCATTCCCTTTTTTGTTTTCTATGCATGCGCAGTGACGAGCCAGAGCCCCCAGATGCCCTCACTATACTACTAATATCGCCTTTCAAAGATACTACGAAAAACTCCGCCCCAAATTTCCAAATTTGGAAGACCGCATATTACCAGACGTGTAATAGAGAGGAAGGAGAATTAAACATATATACAGGCTAATATATTAGTTTCAGAAGTTCTTGTTCGTCTGAAAGTCTTTTTTTCCTACGAAGTAGGCTCTCATTTGCAAATTGTCCGGTAATGAGTGAGTGACTGAGTTGGTGAGTCCATCCGAATCCTTTCGTCGGCAAAATAAGGAGAACCGCGTTGACATTAGAAACTTGATTTTTGGCATGAACGTACATTAGCGGACTGTTACCAACAAGTTCTGAGCTGATCTACTTTTGATAAAAATTTGACCTACTTAGGTGAACATTACGCTTGGACCCCCAAGTCATCTAGGTGACCTATCACATTACACTTGGACCCCCAAGTCATCTTCCTCGCCCTTCGTAGGTCATGTGACGTTAGTCACACTATACTGATGTCTAAAAGTCTGTTCGTTGTACTGCTGTTCAGTACGGCCATTCGGCCGTAGGGCCTGAGTACCAGCACCAGAATTTCAAAAGTGAATGTTGTACCTGCACGGTACATTACAGAGGAATTGTGAAATATTGCCCTATAGTTCTATGGTGTCCGTGAGATTCCTTCGAAGTAGGCTCTCATTTGCAAATTGTCCGGTAATGAGTGAGTCAGTGAGTGAGTCAGTCCATCTGAATCCTTTCGGCGGCTAAATAAGTAGAACTGTTGACATTAGAACCTTGATTTTTGGCATGAAGGTGCATTAGGGGACTGTTACCAGCAAGTTCTGAGCTGACCTACTTTTGATGATTTTTGATGAAAATCACTGCTGATTCTGACTTGGGCAGCGCCCATCGTAATATAGACAGGATTTCAACTGAGGGAGGGGGCGGGGGAATTCCAAGAGTTCAGTTCGCGTCGGAGTCCTAATGCCTACCCTGTCCCGTGACGTTAGCCACACTGCCATGTCGCTGTTCTGGACCGTAACCCAAGTAGCCTACTATAATAATAAATAAGTAACTCACCAATCTCTGTTTTTTACTCTTTATAAATTTCCAAGAAGTACGAAGTCAGTCTACCACAAGTCACATATTTTTTTTCCTTTTTAGAAAACGGTTTTAAAAGATTCAACCTTTCACAAACTTGGTCTTCAATACAAAATCTCTGCCACACTGTCCTGATGTGGGAAGACCGATATTCTGAACAGTTAAACTCCAATTGAAAAAAAAACAAACTGAAATGCTCATGATCACTGGTCTAACCGGCCGTTTATGTACAATCTTCCATCTGTAAATCGAACACGTTTTCCGTCGTTGTAATTTCGTTCCATCACGGGTCGAAGGGACTGTTTAGCTCGTAAATCCATCTCCGTCAAATCATCGGACATCCGAATCGGTCCGCCACCAAGAACTCTGCGCCAACAAGTTAGGACCCTCATTTTATCCTGACAGTGAGCCAGTTTTCCAATCAGCAGGTGCTCCACGGTCATTAGCACTTCGCGTTTCTTTCATTGTATGAAATTCAAGTTTATGATTTTGATAATGTATGTTATGTTGTTTGTGCTGAAATATCCAAGTCAGCTGAATTATCCATCTATTTCATGTCCTGAACTGAATTTAAAAAACAGTGCTAATTTCTTCAAATTACTTCTTTATTCCAAAGAACCTAATTGATCGTTACTGTTTTCGCCATCTTTTTGTCTCAAACCATAAAGCCGAATATTATTTTGCCTGCTAAAGCGCTCTAGTTTGTTTATTTGCTCAGTCAGGGTCTTGTTTTCATTCTGTAATTTGTTATTCTCTGACATTAAGTTTTGAACGTTTTTTTTCTGCTGTGTATTCTCTTTTCCGATGTCATCAATTTCAGCTTTTTTTCGACATCGGTTTTGAATATCTCCAGAGAAGAAAGTCTCTTCTCGGTCATTTCCTGAAACTCCAATATTTTTTTCAAGCTTCATAGCAGAACATGCTGCTTAAATTCCGCATTGGACATTTGCGGTTCAGTAGGCCTATGCTCCCATGCAGCCCCGTAGCCAAAGGGGGAGTTTCTGGATTCGGGAGAACCTCTCCTTTCGAAAATATTATATATTTTTCTCATATAAATGCCCTTTTCAAACACTGAAGCGAACCCCCTACATGTATTTGCCCCTTTACAGTGAATCCCATGATGTGGCCTTTTGGAGTGAAGGCAAACCACAGGGGCTCGTTCATGTCGTGGTATTGGCCTGTGCTGGATTTGTCCCAGAGAGAGAGTTTTATGCTTGTTTAAAGAGCCATAAAATCCACAGGACTCCAATTATAAATTAGCTGAGAAGTCCAGTGCAATCTATCAAAGTCTTATTAATGAGTAGTTCCATCAAGTCAGACAGCCAAGTACCGGGTCAGATTTTATTATCTACACTAGGAGAGGACCTGCTTTGGACCATGCTAGATACAGCATTTTGTCCAGTCACCCCAGTCGCTCTCAGAATCTACATCTGTTTCCAATTAATTCACTAGCTTGAAAATCGGGATTTCCAGAATGCAGCTAACGTTAAGACTTTTCAAGATATGTGTTGAGGAAGAATAATGTATGGAGGAAGAATAATAAGTTGTTAGGAATAATAATCAGTGTTGAGAAGTGTATAAAAGCAGTGTGAATACATTTTTGATATCAAAATACACTATACAAGTATTATCAATAAACTTAGCACATTCAACGCTTCCACTATGAGAACTTCTAGTGCCAGCAGTGTACCAATGTTTGTGGGAGGATCAGTTTGGTTTAACTTTCTCCGGGTGCAAGTGTTGGATAGCAGCAGTTTTCGTCAACATTTGCATGTATACCAAAATGCTGAATTGTTTTGATCATGTCTAAAATACTGGAACTCATAGCTTATACATATATGTGTAGCTTATACATATATGTATATAGCATCATGTAGTCTTGTCTGGTTTATAATTTAATCAAGTACCAAGTATTACCAGGGGCAAACCTGTCCCTTTATTCGCTTTTAATAAAATATAGATAAACTCACCCTCATATGCTCACTCTGTAGTTTATATTATTTCATCGAAAGCAAAACTTATTTCATGGACGATATACACATACCGATACAAAAGGGTAGTTCTACCGAAATGTAGTAAATTGGGGAATATTTTTTTTCTAAATTTCAAATACTATTGTTATGGTAAAATTTTTATCACTGCACTCAATATATATAGATGGCAATTTTTTTTTCTTTTGTGAATTACCCTTTCCAAGCAAAACAAATACTGAGAAACCTCAATTGGCAAGAAGTTCTAGCAAATCTCCAGGGTAAATTCGTCGTAGTCCCAGCAGACAAGTCAAAGCTCCCAATAATAAATAATATAATATTCATATGTAAATATTACAATTACCAGATGCTGGTTAAGGAATTGAGCATAAACACACAAACATATATCATATATAAAATTTATTTAACAATCAGGTCCATACTTCATGTAGGAACTATTGTCTGGGTCTTTGACCAATTGTGTCTTTGAAAAGGCACTTGTCTAGACACATTTTTGTCCCCAGACTTGACTATTGTATCCCCGGACTTGGCTATTGTATGCATTGTCTCGTGAATAAAGTATGAACCAACAATCACAATATGTTTCCCAAGGAAAGGGGTATTTGTCTTTCAACCAATCATAACGACATAACAAAGGTATACTGGACGCCCAAAATGCACATTCTCGTCTCGCGAGACTCCCTACTGCGAGAAAGAGTCTCACGTGTAAGTGGGAGCCATCCCCCCAAAATTTGGGGGGTGAGTAGGCGGCGTATGATTTTTACCGTCTGTATCCGGCTTGTCATTGACCTGCTGACTCCGCCGAGTTAGAAGCGAATTGCTAAACATAACGTGGGCTATATAATTGGAAAATGACTCTTTCCGTTTCGGAGCATATCAATCGCGAACAAATTATTGTCGGTATGTATACTTGGCCGTGAAAGCGAGTTATCTAATACAGGAAGTAGTTCGTACAGTTCCGATCCATTCTCAAAGAGAGCCGTGTCTACCGCAAGACGGTACATCTTCGGAAAATTTATCCCGGGTTCTTAGTGTGACATGTACTTGATCAGGGCAAGGCAGTTGCAGCATTTCTGTTCTTCATTCACTACATAGTACTGTTCACACGCCCTATGACATGTACTTTTGTTGCTATCATTATGCAAGTTTTGTTGTTAAAAAAATAAAACTGAACGTTGAACTTTATTTATGGCCTACTCGTTTGATGCAGCAGATATAAATTTAGTTGACCTAGATTCTGCATTGAAGATCAACCATTGAAACGCGGAAAACAACGAATTACGTCAATTATACCGTATTTTCGCCTGCATGTTGTCTGATCGTACTATTCTTGTTTATCTGATGATGCTAAACAATAATGATCTTGTGATCTTTGGGTTAGGTCATAAATTTTCTGAAGATGTACCATTTTGCGTGTCTACCGGCGGGAGAATAGTCCCGGTCGAGCGAGTGATGTCATGCTGCCTCGCTTTGAGATTGGAGATTCAAAAATGTCACCAGTTTACATGAGAGTCGCTTTGGTCTCCCGCGGGTAGACACGGCTCTCTTTGAGAATGCCAAAATGCATAATCACCACACAAAGCTAGATTCATAGCTGGTTCTAGAAGCTGCACCACCAAGCTTCTTTCGATCCTGTTGACGAGGGCCCTTCAGGAGGTAAAGGCATTTTGGGAAAGGCATTGCGTCACTATTTCTAAAAGCCCTGGCATTGAATGTATGTGGATATTGAAAAACTAAAAATGTCTTACGGAAGAGCTTGATGCTAAAGGTCATGCACGTACTGTACAGACATGTATCCAAATTGGATTTCACGACCCTCAAAACTACAACTCCTCAGGACCTTATTGAATGTCGAAGTTTACTAATAGTACCTGTGTTCAAGAAAACTGATCGCACTGAGATATATTAATTTCAGAATCCATAAAGCATTCCCTAGCTATATACTACATACAGGGGATATAATTTATGGGATGTTTCTTTGTTTATAGAGTTTCTTGAATTTCTTATCAAAAATATCTTTGTGAAATTTGATCACACAAAGTATCAACAGCATATAGGTATTCCAACGGGTACTAATTGTGCACCCATGTTGGCTGACCTGTATCTGTTCTCTTATGAATATGATTACATGTATATGCAGGCGCTTTCAAAAACCGATCAATTCAAAGCCCATCCCTTCTCACCAAACGCTATATAGAAGATCTTCTTGCTGTGAATAATCGCTATATAAATGACGCACCTTGACTGGTTTTGAAGATTTGTATCTAATACCGCTTATGCCGGTGCTAGGAGCCGTGTGGTCATATCATCCAAGTTGCCACATGAACAGGTACAATAAAAGCGTACCTGAGATACAACACATATCACGAATCGTTAGATTCTTGCTATGTGCTTTAGAATAAGTTAACCAGAGGACTATTCTGTGAAGTCATGTGACGCAGTCAGTATGTCGGCACCTCTTCCCACTTCCCTTATATGTGTTGTAATTGAAGGAAATTACAGATAGCCCTAGAGGCACATCGTATTTAGACCTATATCTCTATAACTCTCGTGGACTTTATTGCAATTTCGACATGATAAACTATCCCTTTCTGGACAGTAATATTCCAGTGGGACCTGCATATGGTGTATACATATCTCGCCTAGTAGCATTTGCTGGATCCTGTGTTAAATGTGACGATTTTAATCAATGTTGCAGAAACTTATAAAACAGGGCTATTCCACTAAGCGCCTCCACTCAAAGTTTCTCAATTTGGCGATACATATCGCATCGTGATAGCAAAATACGAGCGTAGCGTGCAAGATCTGTGGCGTTACGTTTCGTAACTTGTGTCTAATTGCGCTTAGGGCTAGGTACCGTACGAACCCATGTAAATCAAGATCTTCATGGTGGTCTTCTGAGCAGTCACAATCACAGCGTGACTGAGATACATCATTCTCTAGATGACGACTTTACAACAAATATCATACGGATTAAGAATAATGATCAGCGATACGAATTCGATATTTTGGAACATCATGATGTCTTGCCGGCATCATTGAAAACTGTTGACCGCTTCTCTTTTGCAGGAAACTAGTCTTTGTTCATGTATACATGTCTTTTAGAATTTGGTGATGATGTTGTTATAAGGAATATGCAGGTCTTTGGATTATGGACGCGTATATTCTTTAAATAACGACGGCTGAATTATGAATGACGGACTAGACGCTTGTAATCGAAAAGGGCTGTATGCGTTAACGGCAGGCAACCATGTACCCTACAAAGACCGGAAATGTCTATTTGTAATTTTGACAGTTATATTTAACGTGTGTGGATTATATACATATGATATTTTTTTCCAGATTTGTTCCTCCGTGACGAATCAGATGAAAGCTGTAAACCTACAGACCAATTGTTTCACACTAACTTCGGCTTTTGTTTTCAAGCCGATAAATAAATCTAGTATCTGGTATTTTTATATTTCCTACAAACACTAACTTTGTGTACATTTTTGGAACATCATCCTGTTTGTGTCTTTGCCGCTAGGTGAAATCAGGACTTCTTGTAACAGTTTTAAGAAGAAGTAAAAGATGCATAACGGTAAAGACATTTCTATCGTTAACTATTTTGAACATGGCATCTTATCAGTGATACTATGGATTGTATTATTGATATTATTGGTTTTATTGGATTATCATCATATGATTATAACATAAATGAACGGTCAAGACAATTTAAAGGCATACGGACGTATACCAGGTACATCGAATACAACCGGGAATCTGTTGATCAACGGTCTCTTGTACACGCTCGAATGGAAAACATCCGCTGCTAACTAGTCACGTGATTTTTGCCACAGGGCACCCTCTTTTGAATATGTCTTCAAAACTAATAGATCGTACCGCTAATGATAAAGACAAAATTTCTGGGACAGGGTAAAAACTAAACAAAAAACCTTCATATATTTTCGGTTTTAAGGTAAATATTACACCGTTTATGTTTATTTATAAGATAAATTTTGTTTATACTGTAAGCCAAAATTCTTGCTGGCATACACTATTTTGTCAAATGAAAGAATTCATCTTGTAATGTAGTAAAATGTAGTAAAGTACCAGTTTCAAAATAGCCTCCTACATGAAGGATCTACCAAAGTTTCCCCCAACATTTCACATTTATTCCATCTCAGAGGGTTCAAAGGCAGCTTTCTATAGTGGGGGAGGAATCTGCACTGCCTCTTTTGACATCAGAGATGACTATAACGACGTTATATTTTATACTGATCGTAGCACAATAGAACAATATTAGATGCTGTGGCAATAAGTGTGTTGTAGATATACATAGTATTATATCATTGTTCTCTTCTTTATTGCTTATTTTATGATGATGTTGCAATATGTATTACTCATGTATTTGCTCGGCCTGTAATAGGTGCATTGCAAATCAATTCAAATACTTAGTGCGCCTTACACCGTCTGTGGGACATCGTGGCAATGCAGGGAATGGAACAGTTGTGTAACAACGTTGCATTGTGCCATGGTTTAGCATTCCATAATAACGTCACAAGTTCCAACATCCTTGTGGCGCAGTTGTTAAAATTAAAGTCGTAAAGCAAGAAAGTTATAAATTCTAAAATCTGGAAAATTATCTTGGAAAAGACGTAAACTTGCAAAAGTACATGTATCACAGTTGCACTTTAAATGAATGATCATGGTGCCGATTAAGGTAAAGACTGCTGGCGATGTGCACTGAACTGGGTAGTATATTACCTGTATATAATAGGAATATTCATAGTTCATAATATTGTCCATTTTGAATAATAAAACTAATGGTGTATTTTCTTGTTAATAAGATTAATGGGTGAAAATTCATATTGATGGATTTAATTTCGTTTGTTCCGGAAAATACTTGTTATCCACACTGTCTGTTTACATATCGTTATATATGTGTTGAGATTTGATTTAACTGGTTTAGTGCAGATGGCTTGCTATATGAATATAGAGAGATAAATGTATACAAAATAGACTAGTTAGGGCCTACAAAACCGTTTGACAGTCCTTAGCATTCCACTCCATCAGACCATGGACGGTCAAGATGCACCATCCTTGACCAGACCAGAAACGTCATTGTCAAACCCATTCTTAGTTCGCAATCTATTTATAAATTGACTTTTTGGTATGTACAATAGGAATTCTTTTTCACAATGTTGATACAAGCTACATGTGTGGACAGCTTCTATGAAGTGAGTTCAATCTGGAGTCTTCTCCAGTTCAAATGACATTTCACTGTATCTGTCACTCAGACCAGAGCAAGAGGCTAGCTCAGATATCAACATCTGGCTATCATTTGTGTTGAAGTCTTAATAGTTGTAATGGCAATTTAGCCACTTTCTCTGTGGAGAATCTCAGAGGGGAGTCGCCTTATCTGGTTTTTAAATCACCTGTCGGTCCCTTTGATCTCCCGGGTATTTGGAAGATTTTCAGAACAGGGAAAAACGACAGTATGTACCGTTGTTAATTGGTTAAATATGTTGATTATAGGGGGGTCGAGGTCGGTATTACCGACCTCGCCCCCTCCTATAATCAACCTTTTCAACCAATTAACAACGGTAACGAGCCCCTGTGAGGCAAACCACCCCTCAGTAAATCGGCCCAGTAAATCCTGGCTACGGCACTGGCTCCTCAACTTTCTTGGGCGGCATGGTGGACAGGTTTGAGCTCGCGGACACACACTTCAATGCTAATCGTAGTTAATCGGCTCGATATCTGTTTACCAGTATCACAAAAAAAGCTATTCTGTGAAAGATCACCATGATCACCACACTGTAGTTCCGATCCCGCATATATATATATGTCCTTGGATAAACGTCTCTGATTTTGTTGGGAGTTATCTCCCCATGTACAAAGGTTGCAATAAAATCGTATCGTATCGTATCGTACATGTGTATGCTGCATTCTACAGCATGGCCGCCATGCGTGGAGTATTGTGCTTTTCGTGGAAGAGAAACACGATTTGTCGGGCCTTTTTGACGTGTATCAACTCATATTTGACCTGCAGCACCACCACGCAGACTTGTTTTGTCAGAAGTAAGTCTAGTCTACCTAGCGGATTGCCACATAGGCTGAGTTTTGCGAGGTGAAATTGAAGAGTGTATTTCTTTCCCGTTTTTCCTCGATAACAACAACAACGTCATGATAAAACAACAACTGGTCAACAATTAGCAGCATTATTGCTGATGAGCAGTAAATATTGGTTTGAGACATACTACATCGAATACTTTGGTGGTTCACATCGAATACTTTGGTGGTCCACATAGAAATTGGAGATGGAAATTGGAGATGGGCCTCATGGGTAGGGCCTAGTCCAATACAACGGGTGACTGACAGCCTGTCTTTATTGAAGGAGGACATATTCCAGTCACATCATATTGGACATGGGGAGGTGGGGTTTATTCTGCAGATATTCTACAGGTTGGGGAAAATACACCTCGACCTATCTCGATCAGGGTTTAGCCACATATATGCAACTCGTGTATGTCATTTTCTTCGTCAGACCCCTCGCTTGCGTAAACCAGAGGGGCGCTCCGCCCCGCCCCCCTCAGAGTGCGCCCCGCCCCTTCTGAGATGCCCGAAAATGCGCCCTGCCCCTTTTAGACCGTGCCCCGTCTCTTCCTTAAAGCCGTGCTCTGCTACTATACTTTATGAATACAGGTTGTTTATTTCCGAATTCCATTCCTTCACATCGTTGATCCGCCCGAACTCTAAGAAGGATTAATCTGTCTTATCGAAGGACCGTTGTTGTGTACGGAAACATTTCTGTCCGCCATATTTGCTTGAAGCAACGTATTCAAGTACTGGCGTTGTGATTGGCTGGCCTTGATAAGGCGGTACTCTTAGCCAGTCAGAAACCTCGTTACGTTATCTCGAGATTGAAAGCCGGACGTTGTTTCACACTGATAATCACGTCGGACTTATAGATTAGATACCAAGGATAATTACTGGTACTAAGCTCTTTTAATGATAAGTTCGAAGTTTCAATACTTCTAACGTAATTTGGCTGTTGTTTGCCTCATGTTGACCCTGTTTATTTGTGGTGAACTCTTCCGGTTTGCAACCTTCAGTCGATTCGTTGGTGATCGCAGCCACGTGGAGACGTCGACTTAGTCTAATTTTATGGGACCGATATTATCTCAAATCTATTATCTGCCGCATTATTTCAGAAATTTCAAATTGATTTGAAGCTTTGTTGAGATATGGCGATATTACGTAGCCCATTTCATCCGAATAGTATAAAGCCCATTTAGCAGTAACAACAACAACAAATTTTCATGCAAATTCCAGTGAAAATTATGAGTATCTTGAAAGAAGTAGATCATAGCTACCTATATCACAGCAAGCTGAACATTCATATGATCTATATTCAGGCTTCACTGGTGTATGATTTGCACAAATAATGAATATTTGAAGATAAAAACATCTAAATCCATTTGTGAACTTTAAGGTATGGTACTCGCTGCTTTTCAGTAGCATTTTGGGACTTCCGTAATAAAGATGTTCTATTTGTCATTATTTTCAAAGATTTCAGTTCAGAAGTTATTGCTCAGAAATTATATACATATGGGATAGGCCTATGGCAAATCAACCTTAATTCTCTCTCTCTCTTGATATGGTCAGTAAATATTTTTCTCGGTTGACTTCTTGTGAATTCCAAACCGTGTCCAATCCGATTAAAACCTGATCCAAAAAGAAACACTCC
>JAVTVY010007409.1:0-44365 GCA_036873755.1 Hanleya hanleyi | reverse complement strand
GGATTGGCCTGATGAGCTGCTTCAGCGCGCTTACTGATTGGTTCGGTTTAGCGGAAACCCCTCCAGCTATTTATATCCAGAACTGCTGTCGGTAACTAACCAAGCCAGTGTATCGATCGTAACCTATCGATTGATACACTGGCTCGCGAGAATGCGCCAACTCGGACAGTTCAAGAACTGACAGATTTAAGAAGTGTGCAAGAAAAAAACAGTAATATTTACAAGACTACTATAATTTTATGAAACGTCCCTGTTTGTTTGTTTGTTTGTTTGTTCGCACAGTCCAAATTATCATGAAACTTCGCCAGGACGTCATTGTGAGTACCGAATATGTCCATATTTAAGCGAAGTAAGCCCTATCCCCTCAGCTAACGGCCTCAATTACCTCTTGGCTCAGGGGATAACTCTCGTGTGCGGGCATTTTTTGTGAGGTTTTCGCCTCGCGAAGTCGGGAGAAAAATATCTATGGAAGCCGGATGCGGTCATCTCGTGTTTTCGCATTTTCGCATCGGTAATAGTAACGCGAAAACCCGAAAGCGCAAAAAGGGAAAACACGAAAACGCGGCGCGAAAACGTTTTCGGCTCGCGTTTTTGAGTTTTCGCATCGTGTTTTCGCATTTTCGCGGTTTCGCGTTTTCGCATTTTCGCGTCAGTAGTACATAGCGATCATTACAGCGCATATTGCCCTTTGACCTCAGAAATTTGCATATCACGTGACAGAGGTCAAAGGTCAATGAGTGCACTTGAGTTGACCTGTATCCTTTCATCTCGTCTTTGACCTTGGATCATGTTTAGACATGTTAGGGTTGGGGGTTTTCCATCACGGGGAGTGCGCATGTGTATGACGTCACTTCCGGTATGAGTAAATGGGGCGTGACCTGTGAACATGATAGGACATGTACTGACCTGTCTGTGAGGTTTTCCCCTACAATGTCGTTCACCTTCGTGTTTTTTCGGTGAGGTCCAATGGGTACATCCGTGTTTTTTCGGTGAGGTCCGTGGGAACATGATAGGCCATGTACTGACCTGTCTGTGGGATTTTTCCCGCCAGAATTTCGCCGACGTTTGCTTGGGCTGGGGGTTGTCACGTGCCGAACACCTGGCTTTTTCCATCACGGGGAGATCAGGTGATAGTTCAAGGTCATATTGAATGATAGGAATGCGTGTACTGACCTGTTCATCCGTGGATTACATCCGGGGACTTGTATCCGGGTCCTTTAGCTGTGTGTTCCATACGGGTACATCCGGGTTTACACGGGAACAGCCGGGTAGTTACGGAGGTGACCGAAGAGACACGGAGGTGACCGAAGATGTCAAGGAGGTGCCCGAAGAGACACGGAGGTTACCGAAGAGGTCACGGAGGTCACCGAAGAGACACGGAGGTGACCGAAGATGTCACGGAGGTTACCGAAGAGACACGGGATATGGGGATGGTCAATGTATGAGGGTCTGTGTGAATGGGAACATGATAGGAATTTATGTACTGACCTGTGAATGGGGTTTCGCGCCCTCATACGGGCACTGTACGGTTAGACTATAAAAAGCGCACTGTGTATCGTCTGCTATCCACTCAGGTTTTTTTCCCGCCAGAATTTCGCTGACGTCTGCACCGAACACCTGGCTCCCCGAATTGCAACATTGTTGCACGTTCGCTACAATGTTGCGGCATCGTGAACACCTGGTCTGGTGCCTACGTGTCTGCGTGAGTGAGTGCACGTGCCGAACACCTGGCTCCCCGAATTGCAACATTGTTGCACGTTCGCTACAATGTTGCGACATCGTGAACACCTGGTCTGGTGCCTACGTGTCTGCGTGCCGAACACCTGGCTCCCCGAGATCAAGGCATGTCAGACCTGTTTTGGGTTGTGCAGTTCTGCCATGCAGAGAACGGGTACTAGGAATGCATATCTGTAGACAAAGTGTATGGAAATAGACGTTTTGGGGTCTAGGTGGGCCACTAGTGGGTCGATGGAGTCGTATGAGGTATCAATGTGAAGCCTTTGTGAAGGCGCATCTGATGGGCTGGGTGTGGAGGTTGAAATATCGTCATTCTGCGCATGCGCGGTAGACAAAGGGTATGGAAATAAGCGTTTTGGGGTCT
This sequence comes from Hanleya hanleyi, assembly GCA_036873755.1. Taxonomy (NCBI): domain Eukaryota; kingdom Metazoa; phylum Mollusca; class Polyplacophora; order Lepidopleurida; family Hanleyidae; genus Hanleya; species Hanleya hanleyi. The sequence goes on along the minus strand of JAVTVY010007409.1, from coordinate 42,264 downwards.
AGGTGGGCCACTAATGGTCCGGTGGAGTTGAGTGAGGTATCTATGTGAAGCATATGTGAGGGGATATCCGATGGGGTGGGTGTGGGGTTGGAATATCGCCATTCTGCGCATGCGCGGTAGACCAAGGAGCTCGGCGTATAGACCCCGATTTGAGTCATGTCCGCGTCATCTGTGACGTCACCGGTGAGGTCATCAGTACGAGTATTGTCATTCTGCGCATGCGCGGTACACAAAGTGTCGGGTAATAGACGTTTTGGGGTCTAAGTGGGCCAATAGTGGGTCGATGGAGTCGTGTGAGGTATCAATGTGAAGCATTCGTGAAGGCGCATCCGACGGTCTGGGTGTGGAGGTTGAAATATCGTCATTCTGCGCATGCGCGGTAGACAAAGGGTATGGAAATAGGCGTTTTGGGGTCTAGGTGGGCCACTAATGGTCCGGTGGAGTTGAGTGAGGTATCTATGTGAAGCATATGTGAGGGGACATCCGATGGGGTGGGTGTGGGGTTGGAATATCGTTATTCTGCGCATGCGCGGTAGACCAAGGAGCTCGGCGTATAGACCCCGATTTGAGTCATGTCCGCGTCATCTGTGACGTCATCGGTGAGGTCATCAGTACGAGTAGTAGAGAAAGTGGGGATTTTGGGGCAGTGATGGAAGGATTAGTAGTATAAAAGCGCATTTCGAGCCCTATTGACCTTGCGGCGCAATGCGCAATGAGTGTATGCGTGCGTATGTGTGAGTGTGTGAGTGAGTGAGTGAGTGAGGCGTCCCCATCGCCCTTCTTAGCGCATGGACGCACTAACGACGGTGAGTGAGTGAGTGAGTGAGTGAGCTCCCATTACTCCATCCTCGAGCTCCGAGCTTCCGTCGTTACGCCTTAACGCCCTAGCATAACGCCTTGCCGCCATGATATACACAGATGAAAGAAAAACAACAACATCAAGGATGAGAGATGAGAGAACCACATTTTCATATGGTTTATTCTCCTCTCCAGTACATCATACCCACGCTGGGGGAGCCGCGTTGGGTATGTTTGCAATTCAAGAAGACTCTTGTCCAATCAGAGGCCGCCATTTGGCGCTGTATCAGTCATATTCGTTCTTGCCCGTTACTGCGTTAGATGTATTCTCGGCTGCTCTTGTCCAATCAGAAGTCACCGTTTCAGAAACTTTCATCTTTGCTCGGTGTGACCTAATCGTAGTCGGGCAGGCCTGAAAATTGTTTGGGCAGCATGTCGTGAAAGAGTTGTTTGCGCATCCTGATCGCATTTTCCAGGGCCTCAGTGGGTGGTAGCCCCATATCCTCTTCCAAGTGACGCTTGGTCTTCATGATGGACCTGTGCGTGGGGTCGCCTTTCATTTCAAGCGGTAGTAAGGTATACTGTTCATAGATCGCCATGGCTGTTCCTAAACAGTTATCGAAACGTCTGGTGAACGTGCGTTGGCACTCAGAGCAAGTATAAGCCATATTGACGGTTGAACGTCGACTGTGCTTCTTTTGGCAATACACTTGCTTTTATGGCCAGTAACGCCCGTCAACGCTTAGCTTAACGCTTCAACGCCCTGGTGAACTAGCTCAGAAGCCCTGATTTTCATGGAATTGCCACCAATACATCGAAATGCAGTGACGCCCGTCAACGCCCATCGTTACGCCTTAACGCCCGTCTCAACGCCCGTCAACACCCGTCGTTACGTCTTAACGCCCGTCTCAATGCCGTAACGCTCTATCTTTACGCCTTAACGCCCGTCTCAGCGCCTTAACGAGCGATAAAGGAGTTTATTCTCCTCTCCAGTACATCATACCCACGCTGGGGGAGCCGCTTTGGGTATGTTTGCAATTCAAGAAGACTCTGTCCAATCAGAGGCCGCCATTTGGCGCTGTATCAGTCATATTCGTTCTTGCCCGTTACTGCGTTAGATGTATTCCCGGCTGCTCTTGTCCAATCAGAAGTCACCGTTTCAGAAACTTTCATCTTTGCTCGGTGTGACCCAATCGTCGTCGGGCAGGCCTGAAAATTGTTTGGGCAGCATGTCGTGAAAGAGTTGTTTGCGCATCCTGATCGCATTTTCCAGGGCCTCAGTGGGTGGTAGCCCCATATCCTCTTCCAAGTGACGCTTGGTCTTCATGATGGACCTGTGCGTGGGGTCGCCTTTCATTTCAAGCGGTAGTAAGGTATACTGTTCATAGATCGCCATGGCTGTTCCTAAACAGTTATCGTAACGTCTGGTGAACGTGCGTTGGCACTCAGAGCAAGTATAAGCCATATTGACGGTTGAACGTCGACTGTGCTTCTTTTGGCAATACACTTGCTTTTATGGCCAGTAACGCCCGTCAACGCTTAGCTTAACGCTTCAACGCCCTGGTGAACTAGCTCAGAAGCCCTGATTTTCATGGAATTGCCACCAATACATCGAAATGCAGTGACGCCCGTCAACGCCCGTCGTTACGCCTTAACGCCCGTCTCAACGCCCGTCAACACTCGTCGTTACGCCTTAACGCCCGTCTCAATGCCGTAACGCTCTATCTTTACGCCTTAACGCCCGTCTCAGCGCCTTAACGAGCGATAAAGGAGTTTGGAGGTCAACAGGTGTCCAAATGCTCTTGCAGAATACCGGATCGGGTGCACCAGGTATGTGTGTGTGTGCGCCTGCGTACGATGACGTCACTTCCGAGCAGCGCAGTGTCAGATGTCACTTCCGATCACGTGGTCAAAGGTCACTTCCGGTCCTGTGACCGTAAGTGCACTCAGAGTTCAAAGGTTAATCGGCCTCCAAATCCATTTATCGCTCGTTAAGGCGCTGAGACTTGCGTTAAGGCGTAAAGATAGAGCGTTACGGCATTGAGACGGGCGTTAAGGCGTAACGACGGGCGTTGACGGGCGTCACTGCATTTCGATGTATTGGTGGCAATTCCATGAAAATCAGGGCTTCTGAGCTAGTTCACCAGGGCGTTGAAGCGTTAAGCTAAGCGTTGACGGGCGTTACTGACTATAAGAGCAAGTGTATTGCCCAAACACACACAGTCGACGTCAACTGGCTTATACTTGCTCTGAGTGCCAACGCACGTTCACCAGACGTTACGATATGATGCGACACGAGAAAAATATACATGGGATTGAAGACTCTGAGGCACAAGAAGCCGATACGGAAATTGATGAGAGTCTATCTACTGATAAGGAGAGCTTGACCTCAGATAGTCAGCCTACATCCCAGGAAAGTGAGATTGGTGAGAGTCTATATACTGATACGGAGAGCTTGACCTCAGATAGTCAGCCTACATACCAGGAAAGTGAGGCAGAACCTTCCTTCTTGGATCGTATTGTGACAGCAGCTATCAATACTCATGCTGCAGCGATCAAGGACGCCGGATAGGATAACTTACAACAGGCGTACACCCAAATGCGCCCCTGCATCAGGAAAACAGCCATGGGGATCTATGAACAGTATACCTTACTAGCGCTTGAAATGAAAGGCGACCCCACGCACAGGTCCATCAGGAAGACCAAGCGTCTCTTGGAAGAGGATATGGGGCTACCACCCAATGAGGCCCTGGAAAATGCGATCAGGATGCGCAAACAACTCTTTCACGACATGCTGTCCAAACAATATCCAGGCCTGCCCGACGACGATTAGGTCACACCGAGCAAAGATGAAAGTTTCTGAAACGGTGACTTCCGATTGGACAAGAGCAGCCGAGAATACATCTAATGCAGTAACGGGCAAGAACGAATATGGAATATGACTGATACAGCGTCAAATGGCGACCTCTGATTGGACAAGAGTCTTCTTGAATTGTAAACATACCCAACGCGGCTTCCCCAGCGTGGGTATGATGTACTGGAGGGGAGAATAAACCATATGAAAACAAAAACATGTTGTTGTTGTGGTTCTCTCATCACTCATCCTGGATATTGTTGTTTTTCTTTCATCTGTGTATATCATGGCGTCAAGGCGTTATGCAAGGGCGTTAAGGCGTAACGACGGAAGCTCGGAGCTCGAGGATGGAGTAGTCGGGAGCTCACTCACTCCCTCACTCACTCACCGTCGTTAGTACGTCCATGCCCTAAGACGGGCGTTGGGGACGCCTCACTCACTCACTCACTCACTCACTCACTCACTCACTCACTCACACATACGCGCGCATACACTCATTGCGCATTGCGCCGCAAGGTCAATAGGGCTGGAAAAGCGCTTTTGTACTACTAATCCTTCCTTCACTGCCCCAAAATGCCCACTTTCTCTACTACTCGTACTGATGACGTCACCGATGACGTCACAGATGACGCGGGCATGACTCAAATCGGGGTCTATACCCCGAGCTCCCTTGGTCTACCGCGCATGCGCAGAATAACGATATTCCAACCCCACACCCACCCCATCGGATGCCCCCTCAAGAATGCTTCACATTGATACCTCATACGACTACATCGACCCACTAGGGGCCCACCTAGACCCGAAAACGTCTATTTCCAGACCCTTTGTCTACCGCCCATGCGCAGAATGACAATATTTCAACCCCACACCCAGCCCATCACATGCGCCTTCACAAATGCTTCACATTGATACCTCATACGACTCCATCGACCCACTAGTGGCCCACCTAGACCCCAAAACGTCTATTTCCATACACTTTGTCTACAGATTTAATATGCATTCCTAGTACCCGTCCTCTGCATGGCAGAACTGCACAACCCAGAACAGGTCTGGACATGCTTTGATCTCGGGCAGCCAGGTGTTCGGCACGTGAGCTCACTCACGCAGACTCCAGGCCAGGTGTTCACGGTCGCCGCAACATTGTAGCGAACGGGCAACGTTGTTGCAATTCGGGGAGCCAGGTATTCGGCACGTGCACCCACTCACGCAGACACGTAGGCACCAGACCAGGTGTTTACGATGCCGCAACATTGTAGCGAACGTGCAACAATGTTGCAATTCGGGGAGCCAGGTGTTCGGTGCAGACGTCAGCAAAATTCTGGCGGGAAAAAAACCTGAGTGGATAGCAGACGATACACAGTGCGCTTTTTATAGTCTAACCGTACAGTATCCGTATGAGGGCGCGAAACCCCATTCACAGGTCAGTACATAAATTCCTATCATGTTCTCAGGTCACATCCCATTCACACAGACCCTTATACATTGACCATCCCCATACCCCGTGTCTCTTCGGTAACCTCCGTGACATCTTCGGTCACCTCCGTGTCTCTTCGGTGACCTCCGTGACATCTTCGGTAACCTCCGTGTCTCTTCGGGCACCTCCGTGACATCTTCGGTCACCTCCGTGTCTCTTCGGTCACCTCCGTAGGCTGTTCCCGTGTAAATCCGGATGTACCCGTATGGAACACACAGCTAAAGGACCCGGATATAAGTCCCCGGATGTAAACCACGGATGAACAGGTCAGTACACGCATTCCTATCATTCAGTATGACCTTGAACTATCACCTGATCTCCCCGTGATGGAAAAATCTCAAATACAAGTCAGTACAGGCATCCCATCAATGGTATTGCTAAAGGACCCGGATATATGTCAATCCTTGCGAACGTGCAACAATGTTGCGATTCGGGGAGCCAGGTGTTCGGCACGTGACAACCCCCAGCCCAAGCAGACGTCAGCGAAATTCTGGCGGGAAAAACCCCACGGACAGGTCATTACATGGCCTATCATGTTCCCACGGACCTCACTGAAAAGACACGGACGTACCCATCGGACCTTACCGAAACAACACGAAGGTGAACGACATTGTAGGGAAAAACCCCACAGACAAGTCAGTACATGTCCTATCATGTTCACAAGTCACGCCCCATTCACACAGACCGGAAGTGACGTCATACACATGCGCACTCCCCGTGATGGAAAAATCCCAACCCTAACATGTCTAAACATGATCCAAGGTCAAAGACGAGATGAAAGGATACAGGTCAACTCAAGTGCACTCATTGACCTTTGACCTCTGTCACGTGATATGCAAATTTCTGAGGTCAAAGGTCAATATGCGCTGTAATGCTCGCTACATACTACTCGCGTTACTATTATCGATGCGAAAATACGAAAACACGAGATGGCCGCATCAAGCTTCCATAAATATCAAAATTGTTTGATAATACTGCCTCGCGAGGCGAAATTCTGACCGTGTGCGGCAAACGTAAGCTAACAGCTCAGCCGTTTTAGTCGACCGGCCAGTGAAACGCATCTTATATTCACGTGATTTGTACGTACGACATTTCGAAATGGCCATTTTTACTCGAGCCCGATTACATGAAAGATCACTTGATCTTGAATAAGATATTCTGCGGGAACTGAACTCAGTTCGGTGAACCTTTTGCTGACCGTGTGCGCTGAAACCACATAGAGCTAGCCCCTGAGACAACAGGCAATTGAAGCTGTTGGCTCGGGGGATTGCTCTCGTGTGCGCCGGTGTGGAAGATATGAATGTCCGGTGGCTAAGAGTGTCCGGCCCCTATCTTTCATCCCAGCTAGGACAATTTTCTCCACATTGGAGACAAGTGTTCGTCCTTGGTTGCAATACAAAAAGATATGAAAAGGGGCACTAATCACCAGGACATTCTTATCCATCACACCGAGCTTAAGCGCTAGGCCACGTGTTGTATATTTTACTCCTCTGATTAATTCAGATGTTCGCATCCGAATTTATTTAGACTTAAGAAATTCCCCCAAGTCGTTTCCAGCCGGATCTTCAAATAGTTGTTCCTTCAGCCTTTTCTGGAGGAATCTGGCTTAATGTCAAACTCAACGTCAATGTCTTTGTTTCACTCATATGGTGACAGTCAGTTTGGTTGTTGGAGGAAGCCGAAGTACCCGGAGAGAACAACTGCACGTCGGTAAGTAACTGACAAACTTTCACACATGGACCAGCTGGGCTCGATTCCGCGCCGGTTCAGCGGTCAGGTTGATCATATTCTTCTAACGGTGAATAGAGTGTGTAAAATCCCAGACGGAGAGAATACCGTGATATATCAATTAACACTACGGGCAATCGAGCTTATTGGCCAAAACATTAATCAAAAATGAGTAGATGACTTTGTTTTGATATTAAGTTTGTTTCATAAAATTACGTTTCAGTGTTGCCTGCCCAGACGATTGTTGTCGGCGCTGAAAATCAAATACATGTACGGCGTCCATATCCGGCAATTTTCCCATTATACTTTACAGAATAAGGATCATAACAATTTATTAGCATTATAAGTTGATCGATTAGTTCTCCATACAAGAAATCACGAGACGTTATTAACTTAACTTGATTTAGTATAATATCGGGGTTTTGTCTTGTCAATGCCAACACATTCCTAATTTGTGTTGATATACCATGGGTGATAATAAAACAAGGGTAGTAAGTAGGTCTATGTGCCAGACAAGCTATTAAATTGTGATTTATTATGTCTAAAACATACAAAGTTTAGCGACAATGCCGATTGAAGTCCAAATGAAAAATACCAATGTCGTGAGATTCCACTCGTGCAATGTTGACGAACCCATCACGTGAAATCGTAATATATCAAAGATGACATATCATGGGCGTATAACTTATTGAAAAAAAAATAGTCATGTACTTAAACCAATATAGAATACAGATGAGGCCGTGTACACGGGCCCAGTGTTAAGGAGGACGTGAAGATGGAAGGGATATTTGTCTGTGACTGAGAGTAGCAAACATTATAAATAGTTATACTAGTTCGTAGCAGCTCATCCAGGTAAGTTCAACTGGTTATGAGTGTATGTGACAACAATCTGCCCCCCCCCCCGCCCCCACCTCACCCACCTCCTTCAGAACAGTGACATACACCACTCATTCTTCACCCCACTCCACAGCCCACAACGCCTTGTAAGCTAGTTCCGAGACTGGTTGCGATACCGTAGGTGGTTGTGATGCCGTAGGTGGGATCCCCTATTAGGAGTCTTGGCTCCCATCATTAACGACTGCTCGGCCTATTCCGTCGAAGTGATAATACCTCGCACATTAATGGTGTAAGAATTTTACACCGCTCCGGTGTAAACCGTTATTCGCCACACGTGAGGCACACCACTTGCTATAGGATGTGTTTCCGCTCACCTAGTCCTCGTTGTATTTCTATATCTCCCTTGTCAGGCGATAAGATGTGTACATCCAAATGAAACGGGTATTCCCTTGAAACTATCCCCGAAGGATTTCTTCTAATTAGAGGTGTTTCTCCTGATTTTGCGTTTAAACGTGAATTCATGCGCTGTTCGGAGTTTCCGCGTGATGCTGTGCTTTCATCAAGGATGCCAGTATGAATTCCTAGGGGTGCTGTACGAGGTACAAATGTCCTACATTATCCGAGACCGTACCGAGTGGGCTCTGATTAACAATGCTAATTACATGTAGACCCATTCGCCAGTGTTTACGGGCTTCTTGCAAGCTTGAACTTGTTAAGTGCTGATAGGGGGAAGGTCACTCTGAAAGTACATGTATTAGCGAGAAGAAATTTATAGATCAAGATTTCGACATACATTTATTCGTGTCCTCCTCAGAAATGGCGATGGCAGGAATAAATATAAGTCGAAGTATTAATCTACAAAATCCTTCGCGCTAATGTTTTCGCAATCCCCCTCCTCCTGTATTACGACAAGTTAATGAATCATTTTGCTTAAATCGGTATCGGTACAAATCAACTTTAGCTCAATTGATGACGTCACGGTCACATGATCAAACCAATTCCAAAGTCCGGTTTGTTATGGTCTTGTATCTCACATTCCGTGATCAGATTTATCACACTCAATGACTTTTGTCCTCTTATTTCAAGTTAAAGGAATACGAATATATCGCCCGCGACAAATACGGTATAAAATTATCTCAATTTCATTTTTCAAAAGTTTATTTTCGACTTTTAAAATTTCCCATTCAATTCGAATGCATGAACCTTCTGCAAAATAACGTCACTCATTTTTGTTTTCATTCGAAGTTGCGATCTGGATATTTTTTCTGTGGAATTTAAGGTTCTAACTGGATGAAATGTGAAGGTCACACTCTAAACTTTAAATACCTTTTTTTCATTCCCCTTCCTCTTCTTTGTCTCTCATCTTTTCAGTCATCCGAATTACGAAAGCCTTCGGATCGTCATAGGTTCCATTCCGACTGTTCATCGATATTTCCTTCAATTTTTTTTTTTTTTTCAATTTGTTGATTTACCGGATCTGTAGGCCTATCGTTTAATTTCTTTTATTTCAAGGTTACATCTGTGAAGATGGCTGAGGCACAGGACCTACTCTTTAGCTCAGACGAGGAAGATGCTGGACCAATAACGAACATGAAAGAAGCCAATCAACGAGCGAGAGAGCTGCACTGCCGACTCCCCATTATGTTACATGAGGAACTGGCTCCGCAGCTCCCTGAGTATAATACATTCCTACAGGCAGCGAAGTCCATTCTGAAACCAGGAACTCTATCATTGTGTAAAAATGTCATGGAAGTGTTCAACATGTTGGAGAAAAGAGATAAAATCAGTCCAGGGTGCTACCAGCCGTTGATTAAAATACTCAGGGGAGCCAAGCTGTATGCTCTATCCAAAAAGATGGAGTGTGGAGAGATGATAATAAGACGGGTGATTCAACAGGGACAAGAAGCAGAACGAACGGGTATGTTTGGATGAACTTTAACTGAACTCTATTTCCAAATTTCTCCATATGCCAATGAAATTCCATGTTTTTTTTTGAGACTTTGAATTGACCAATCGAGTGCTTTAAAACTGGAAGATATCCTATGATGCTCTGTTGTAAATACGATTACAGGAGTCGACTTGAAATGTGTGTCTGTCTGTCACAGATAGCATCCGTTGGCACCCTTGCAAGTGGTTTAGAACCACCAAACTTGGTACACAAATACTCCGAGACAATACCTACATTTTTGTAGTATATATGTTCTGAGTATATAAATATGACTGACCATATGAAACCATTGGATAGTGTACATGTGCAGAGGCTGTAGGCTACATAGTATATACATACTAGCTAAATACTAAGTATCAGATCTAACATTCAGTAGTTAGCCATTGCCCATAAATAATTCCTGTGTCTATCTTCATGAATATCGTGTTATAGCGTTACAGTGCACAATGTAAGATATAGCATACATAGAAAATCTGATAGATATTTGGGTTACGTTACCAACTGCTGGCGAAGCTCTGCCGTGTGCCAATTATCACAGATAGCCTTCGATGACACCCTTGCAAATTGTTTAGAGCTTCTTAAACTTGGTACACATGTTCTATCGGACAATACCTAAATGATGGTTAGTTACGCGATCCATCGCCAGGAGATGAATAGTTAACTGCCATCTGAAAAATCAAGCGTTTTGCTATACTTTTTAAGGATTAAGGCTAGGGTATCCAAATTCATATTATATATGCAACTGGTGATTGACCAGAAGCCCATCAAGGCGATATACTGTTTATTATAACATAACATCAAGAAATATATAGCTAGGCTTTCAAATTAATATTATGTATACATCTGGCGCTGGTCCAGAAGTGTGCTGAAGAGGACTGGTCTTGACCTATTTTATTCAGGTCAGATTTTATTTAGTATATTTCATGAAGGATGATATCCACATTTTCCAAATTTTTATGCCACATATGCCTGGACCTGACGTCTATTGAATATCACTGACCTTGACCTATTTTCTAAAGGTCAAATCCCATATGTTAAGTTTAAGATTTCCGAATTCATGTTTCATATGCAATTAAGTTAGAATAGACCAGAACATTGTAGATGACTGACCTTGATCTATATTTCCAAGATCAAATTCCTTGATTTGATTATAAGCAATAGAAGAGTAGAAGAGTATATTTATAATCCATTTGAACCACTGATGATTTTCCAGTAATAGAGAGAAAAGCAACTCAGAGTAGGGATGACAAAGTTACAAACAGCTCCATACGCAGTATATATACAAGGCATAATGTGATCTTTGCCAATACACATTTATGAATAGGTATATTTAGAGCTAAGAATTTGGTCATGCTCTACCAAAACCTTCACGTATTTTTCCCATCAGTTAAGGTCTTAGCAAAAGCTAGCCTGACTCAACTGGCTAGGTATTTCTGAAATGAGACTATAGCCAACCCTACTAGATCACATTTTTTTAAGCTACATGATGTTGTCAAAGTCCTAAAAATACATCTTTTGTAATGCATGATTGTGCTATTGGAGCCCGGGCCCACTGGCCTATTCTGTTATTATTTTATTATTATTATTATTATTTTTTCGCTGTCAAAACCTCATGATTTCTGACTCACACTTCAATAGGTAAATTATGTTAATGTCATGCAATATGCCTACCTTTACAGCAATTTCCTTTCTGAATTATTATGGGAGATAATTTGCGTATCAGGCCTTTAAACAGCTGTGGTGTTACTTAATATTCTTCGATTTACATAGATTCAGCAACTTCCGTGTATTCCATTGTCTCCTTGATTACGCACCTTCCGTCCAGGCAGTTAAGTCATTGAACTATTATACCTTTAAAGTGACCGACACCGAAAACTATTAAAAAAATAATGAAACGCGTTATTTCTTCAATGATAATTTTTCCACGGGTGTTCGCTATCTTGATCATCAGATATGGCCAAATTGTAGACCAATGTTTCAGTAATACATGTATGTCATTGTTGAGAGAAAATTTATTTTTAATCATTCAGTCCTTACTCAATCAACATTATAGGATTGGGCTGCATACTTAGCGGGTTATTGTAAAGCAGTGTAACCAAAGCTTTTTAACATGTAAAATTGTCTCTTTGGACTAGTTTGCAATAACAGGAGCACATACACGGAAGAATATTATATGACAAAATAACTATATTTACAGAAAAATAAAATACTTCGTCTGAGGCTGTAGAAAGATAGCAAGCGTCAGATTCGACATTCAATATTCAGCCGTCATCCATAAAAGACTTTCCGCGTCAACAATCGAATTATCTATTTCGTATGACAGCACCAATTTCAAATGTGTATGAAATAGTATATTCTATTTTAATTTAATATAATTGGTTAATTTTAATTTAACCAAAGTTATTTAAACTGTAATTTTCCTCTGAAATATCTCAGCAGCCCATGTCTTTAGACTAAAGGCTATTCAGCTGCCAGTGCAAAACTATGGAACATTTTTATGACGGAATAATTGTATTTACAGAAAAGCAAACAACTCCATCAGAGGCTGTGAAAGGAGGCTCTGGTACAATACAGACACCTTTGGATCGAAAGTTGCAAGATCTAAAAGGTACGGTACACCATTGCCCGATTTGTTATCCATTGTTACTTTGAAAGCCAGAGATGACTGCTGGTCCATCAAGTGGGATTGAAGGGAAACCTAAAATCTGATGGTGAGAGATAAAAAGAAGTATGTTTGGAGCATATGAATCGAATGTGAAATCATTTCCAGTTGAAAAGTCGTTACCAAAATACCGCTTGAAACATATATCCACGACGAGTATACCCTAATGGTTCAAAGGATGTCCCAAAATATTTGAGCCGCCCCAGCTCTGCAACTGACGGTGAACACGAAAACGTTTGAGGTGATGTTTGATTTGTAACTTGGAAGTCGGATTTACACTCATTTCATGCAAATGTTCAGGCTAACAAACCTTCTAGAAGTCGAAGCGGCCATTTGTAATTGAAAACACCATTTGAGGATCCATATTTCCAAAAGAAGCTGGTTGTAGAATATTGATTCGGAAATGTGAAAATTTGCACTGACGATAGCACCTGGAGCGTAAGCAAATAATGACCGCACTTGAAAATTGTATTGTCTGGAAGAAATCTGAATCGAATATACCATGGGAAAATTAAAATGTCTGACTTCGTAGTAGTAGTTACAACATCGGGTTTTGATTGCATACAGCACATTATGTCTGTACCATTCAGCGTTAAATTTAGCGACATAATGTTGTAACTAATGGAGAAAAGTCTCATTATCTTTGGAATATATATATAAACAGTGCAACAAAAGTAAGTCCCCCCCTAAACGATGTTTGATATCTTCCAAGATATTTTCCAGATCCTGATGAATTTTTGCACACACTATCCCAGTAACCAGCCCCACACGGTATATCAAGGATTAATACGTAGGTGTAGTTGTACGCAAATGAGCATTCGCAAACTGGGAATCGGTCCAATTTTGAAAAGTTCATGAACAGATTAATCCAGACTTTTCAATGTCAAATCGTTATTTCATCACAGAATTCGATCATGTTGACTCCGTATCTCGACGGTCAGTAATCATTAAAATCGCGTGTAACCGCCACGACATTGGATGACATTTCGACAACGTGCTCGCATGGTGTTGATGAGGCTTGCGATCCGACGTTGCGGGATGGCTAACCACTCCTCCTGAAGCAGGCGTCTCACGTCATCAAGATTTGACTCCACCCCAACTCGACGATAGACCGATTGTTTCAGCTGATCCCAAAGATGTTCGATGGGATTGAGATCCGGAGAACTGGCGGGCCACTGCATGTGGTCAATGCCTTCAGTTTGGAAGAAGCCATTTACAATCCTTGCCCGATGTGGACGCGCATTGTCGTCCATGAAGACAAATCCATCCCCAACGGCACTTGCGTAGGGCAAAACCTGTGGTCGAAGAACTTCAGTCACGTAGCGATTAGCGTTCAAGTTCCCCTGAATCGGCACCAGATCGGTTTTACCGGTCAAACTAATGCCTGCCCAGACCATTACGCTGCCACCACCAAAGGCCGTTACTGGTTGCACGCAACATTCGGCATGCTGCTCTCCCTGACGACGCCACACACGCCTCCTACCGTCAACGTGACGGAGACAGACACGCGTTTCGTCACTGAAGAGAACATTGCCCCACTGTCGTCTGGTCCACCGAACATGATTTCTTGCCCACTGCAGACGCGCTATCTTATGACGGCGGAGCAGAGAAGCCTTCTTCACCATACGCCTAGCACGCAATCCGACGGCTTTTAGGCGTCTCCTAACTGTTTGAGCACTCACTCTCCTAGCGCCGGCACCAGCATCTGCTCTTATTTGATCTCGGACCTCTCGTGCTGAAATTCAGAATGGGAGTTAAGTGAATTGAGGAGTGAGTGAGTCGTGTTTAACGGAACGATTTGGATCTGCGCTACATCAGAAAATGGTATTCGATTTTTTTGTGGCACACCGAGGCCCTCATACCTGATAACGTTCTGTTCCTCAGTGTGACGTTAACGATTCGACGGTCTTGTCGTCGTGTGGTCGTCCTGGGCCTTCCACTTTTTGGTAGATCCTTCACATCCCCTGTAGCACGAAACTTTGCTTGCAATTTGCGAATTGCTTTAGGTGTTACCCCCATTCGACGAGCAACCTGTTTTACAGGGGTGTTAGCCTCCAACAGACCAATTGCAACAGCCCTATCCATATTGGATAAACGAGGCATGGTTTACCACAGAACTTCAACTGAATGCCCAAGACTTGTGGGCAGAAATATGGGATATTCAGGTATGAGACCGTTTTTATTGACCATCTCGGACATCAAATTACGTATGAATTTCTTGTGGTGGTTGACATGTCCTGGATGCCCAACCACACGAATATTTCATGACTGGTTGATCGAATTCTGTGATGAAATAACGATTTGACATTGAAAAGTCTGGATTAATCTGTTCATGAACTTTTCAAAATTGGACCGATTCCCAGTTTGCGCATGCTCATTTGCGTACAACTACACCTACGTATTAATCCTTGATATACCGTGTGGGGCTGGTTACTGGGCTAGTGTGTGCAAAAATTCATCAGGATCTGGAAAATATCTTGGAAGATATCAAACATCGTTTAGGGGGGGACTTACTTTTGTTGCACTGTTTATTAATCATAAATATCTCTAACAGTCATTGTTTACTTCATTTCAGAAGAATCGGAGCGTTGGCAGGCGGCGTGTAAACGGAATTCATCTGTATTCGTAGCGACCAAGGCATACAAGTTAACAAAGGAACGAATACACAAAGATGACAGTGTTCTTGTCTTGTCGGGTTCTGGTGAAGGAAAATCCATCATTCTCCAGCAAATTGCCGTGGATTTGGCGCCGGAGGGATATCTTATTATTTTTCTTGAGAATCCTGATGATATAGAGACCAAATTTGTCAGTGGACAGAAGATACTGTTTGTCTTTGATGACCCAGTTGGTGGACCATACTTTATGAAAGACCAAGCTGACCGTTGGATCCATAAAGGTGATTTCTTTTTCGAACAATTCAAGAAAGACGACAATGTAAAGTACCTCTTTGCATGTCGCAAACTGATCTGGTCGGACTGTTACCATACAATGACGTCAATGAAATTATTTCAGAACATTGTCGATGTGTCTTCTGAAATGCTCACGCTTGATGATAAGACACAGATGCTGATAAAACATTTCGGTGACAAGTTATCTAGTGGTATCATTGAGCGAATTTGCAGTGCACGATTGGTAGCCTTCCCACAAAGCTGTAGACTGGTGTCCACGTCGGACGCTGACATGACAGATGAAAGAGGAATTGTTCAAAAATTTCAAAAGCCGTTCAAATTTCTGTGTTCCCAGATCCAAATGTTACGGGAAATAGAGCTGAATATTTGGAAATACATGCTGTTGGTTCTAGTTATGTTAAATAAAGGAAAATTGCCAATGGAACAGCTGGATGCTGATACCACAAACGGTGAATTCAAGATCATCTTAGAAAAGGTCCTGAATGCATGTTCCATAGACAGTAAACGACCATTCGGGAATCTAATGATGAGCGCGAAGAAGATGTGTGGTACGTTCCTGACCAAAAAAAAGGAGGTTTTCGAGTTTTCCCACGATTCTATACACGAGGCTGTCGCGGCTGTTTATGGTGAGAATTATGCGGCACATATACTAGAATTCTGTGATCGAGAGCTGGTTGTGTCCTTATGCCGTCCAGGGAATTTCGCTGACAAAAACGACCCATGTGTTGTCAAACTGCTCCATGCGTCTTATCCAAAGTTTGTGAGAATTCTGAGCAATCAGGTGACGAGAGGACACTGGAATGTTTTTCGCAATCCTGCCGTACGTGACGAAGACATACAAACACAATGGATTGAGCACCTCCAGCGTTCAGGCGACTCTGATTCTTTTGCGATGGACATGAAAGATAATGTCCTATTTTATGCGGCGAAATCTGGAGCTTTTCGGCTCTTTTCTTATCTCTCCGATCGTGCAGCTTTGTCGTTCTGTTATACTGATATACTTTTTCACCCAGTTAGCGGATTTGCCGCTGGTGGACATACTCGGTACGTCAAAATGTACCTTGAACAGTTACAGAAGCGACCACATGATCCCGAACCGCGGACTGATACAGAGGACAACGATCAAACAACGGAGATTGTGAAGGTCGTTCAGCAATTACTTCAACATGATCTGCCGATTGGCGCAAAAAAGTTCGGCTTGGATAAGAGCTATTCGGCAAGGACATAAACAAACGGTAGACTTATTTTCGGAACATATAACCATAGCTGATTTTGAAGTCTGGGTACAAGAGAGCGAGCGTAGACTTACTGTTCGCTTTCCATTTGTAACTTCTGCGGTAAATGCGTTAGAACGATTAATATGGACATTTAGTGTAGGGAGTGGGGAGGTAGAAGTTAAACGTGAAATAACACATGATTCCCCTACAGATACATTCATTAAAGGGTTAGAATGGGCATCAGGGTGTAGATTTGTAGAAGTTGTACAACTATTATTGCAACGTGATCTCCCTACATATGTATTGGGTAAAGCGTTAAGTTGTGCCTCGGAGGCAGGACATCTAGAAGTTGTACAACTGCTATTACCACGTGATCTCCCTACAGACGTATTGGGCAAAGCGTTAGGTTGTGCCTCGGACGAAGGACATCTAGAAGTTATACAACTATTATTGCAACGTGATCTCCCTACTGATGTATTGGGTAAAGCGTTAGGTTGTGCCTCGGAGAAAGGACATCTAGAAGTTGTACAACTATTATTACAACGTGATCTCCCTAGAGGTGTATTGGGTAAAGGGTTAGGTTGTGCCTCGGAGGAAGGACATCTAGAAGTAGTACAACTATTATTACAACGTGATCTCCCTACAGATGTACTGGGTATAGCGTTAGCATGTGCCTCGAAGGGAGGACATCTAGAAGTTGTACGACTATTATTGCAACGTGATCTCCCTACTGATGTATTGGGTAAAGCGTTAGGTTGTGCCTCGGAGAAAGGACATCTAGAAGTTGTACAACTATTATTGCAACGTGATCTCCCTACAGATGTATTGGGTAAAGCGTTAGGTTGTACCTCGAAGAAACAACATCTAGAAGTTGCACAACTATTATTGCAACGTGATCTCCCTATAGATGTACTGGGTAAAGCTTTAGGTTGTGCCTCGAAGGAAGGACATCTAGAAGTTGTACAACTATTGTTGCAACGGGATCTCCCAACAGATGTATTGGGTAAAGCGTTAGGTTGTGCCTCGGAGAAAGGGCATCTAGAAGTTGTACAACTATTATTGCAACGTGATCTCCCTACAGATGTATTGGGTAAAGCGTTAGGTTGTGCCTCGGAGAACGGACATCTAGAAGTTGTACAACTATTATTACAACGTGATCTCCCCACAGATGCATTGGATAAAGCGTTAGAATTTGCCTCGGAGGGAGGACATCTAGAAGTTGTACAACTATTATTGCAACGTGAAATCCCTACAGATGTATTGGGTAAAGCGTTAGGTTGTGCCTCGAAGAAAGGACATCTAGAAGTTGTACAACTGTTATTGCAATCTGATCTCCCTACAGATGTATTGGGTAAAGCAGTAGGTTGTGCCTCGGAGGAAGGACATCTAGAAGTTGTATAACTATTGCTGCAACGTGATCTCCCTACCGATGTATTGGGTAAAGCGTTAGGTTGTGCCTCAGAGGGAGGACATCTAGAAGTTGTACAACTATTATTACAACGTGATCTCCCTACAGATGCATTGGGTAAAGCGTTAGAATTTTCCTCGGAGGGAGGACATCTAGAAGTTGTACAACTATTATTACAACGTGATCTCCCTACAGATGTATTGGGCAAAGCGTTAGGTTGTGCCCTCGGAGGAAGGACATCTAGAAGTTGTACAACTATTATTACAACGTGATCTTCCTACAGATGCATTGGGTGAAGCGTTGGAATATGCCTCGAAGAAAGGACATGTAGAAGTTGTAAAGCTTTTATTACAACGTGATCTCCCTACAGATGTTTTGGATAAAGCGTTAGAATTTGCCTTGAAGGGCGGTAATGTGGATGTTGTACAACATTTATTGTAACGTGTACAACATTTTTTGCAACGTGATCTCCCTAGAGATATAGTGGGCGAAGCGTTAGAACGTGCCTCAGAGAGAGGACATTTAGAAGTTGTACAACGTTTATTACAACGTGATCTCCCCACAGATATATTGGGTAAAGCGTTAAAATGTGCCTCGGGGAGAGGACATGTAGAAGTTGTACAACTTTTATTACAACGCGATCTCCCTTCAGATGTAATGGGTAAAGCGTTAGAATATGCCTGCGTGATAGGACATGTAGAAGTTGTACAACTGTTGTTACTACGTGATCTCCCTGCAGATGTACTGAGCAAAGCCTTACTATATGCCTCGGTGATAGGGCATGTACAAGTTGTACTACTGTTGTTACAACATGATTTCCCTACATTAGCACCGTGTAACGCGTTAGAACATGCATCTGGAATGGGGCATGTAGAAGTTGTAGAACTTTTGCTACAATGTGATCTCCCTACTGATGTATTGGGTAAAGCGTTTTTCATGTGCCTCAGGGAGAGGACATGTTGAAGTTGTAGAACTTTTGCTACAATGTCATCTCCCTACTGATGTATTGGGTAAAGCATTGGAATGTGCCTCAGGGAGAGGAAATTTAGAAGTTGTACTACTTTTATTACAACGTGATCTTCCTACAGATGTATTGGGTGGAGCGTTACAATGTGCCACGATGGGAAGGTATGTAGAAGTTGTAGAACTTTTGCTACAATGTGATATCCCTACAGATATATTGGGTAAAGCGTTAAGATATGCCTCGGGGAGAGGACATGTAAAAGTTGTACAACTTTTATTACAACGCGATCTCCCTACAGATGCGTTGGATAAAGCGTTAGAATACACCTCCATGATAGGATATGTAGAGGTTGTACAACTATTGTTGCTACGTGATCTCTCTGCACATGTACTGATCAAAGCCTTACAATATGCCTCGATGATAGGACATGCAGAAGTTGTACAACTGTTGTTACAACGTGATTTCCCAACATTAGCATCGTGTGACGCGTTAGAAAATGCATCTGAAATGGAGCATGTAGAAGTTGTAGAACTTTTGCTACAACGTGATCTCCCTACTGATGCATTGGGTGAAGCGTTACAATGTGCCACGAAGGGAGGGCATGTAGAGGTTGTTGAACTTTTGCTACAGTGTGATCTCCCTACAAATACATTGGGTAAAGCTTTAAAATATGCCTCGGGGA
The DNA here is from genome assembly GCA_036873755.1 of Hanleya hanleyi. NCBI lineage: Eukaryota > Metazoa > Mollusca > Polyplacophora > Lepidopleurida > Hanleyidae > Hanleya > Hanleya hanleyi. The sequence continues at coordinate 22,783 of JAVTVY010007409.1, read as the reverse complement.
GAGGTCATGTAGAAGTTGTACAACTTTTATTACAACGCGATCTCCCTACACATACATTTAGTAAATCTGCAAAAGGAAATAATGTGCCGTGAAGGAAGGACATCCAGAAGTCGTACAACTTTTATTACACAACTCTCTAGATCTACAAATGCACAGCATGGCGGGCCGGATGGCGTTGCAAGGGAAGGGAATTGAGATGTAGTTGAGCTATCACGACAGCATAATCTTCCTATAGATGCACTGATTCAAGCTATGGGAATATCTACACAGCGAGGAACTCTAGATGTTATACAACTTCTATTACAATATGGCCTCCCTGAAAATGCTAGAAGTATTGGATTATTGATTGTTGCTGATAGATGACACGTAGAAGTTGTACAAATTCTATTACATCGGGTAAAGCGTTAGAATGTGCCTCGGGAAGAAGACGCTTAGAAGTTGTACAACTTTTACTAAAACGCGATCTCCCTACTGATGCATTGGGTGAAGTGTTAGACTGTACATTAGGGAGAGAACAAGAAGAAGTTGTACAACTTTTATTACACCTTGATCTCCCTACAAATGCATCGGGTAAAGCGTTGCAATGCGCCTCGGGGATAGGGCATGTAGACGTGGTACAATCTTCCTGTAAATGCACTGAGTAAATCGTTAGTATGTGCCTTAGAGAAAGGACATGATGAAGTTGTGCAGCGTTTATTACAACGTGGTATGCACTTAGTATAGTGTTATGATATGCACTTAGTATAGGGTTAGAAAGGGCCGCACTGGAAAGAAATCCAGGAGTAGTTAAATTATTTGTACAACACGACCTTCCCAAGGATGCATTCAATAAGGCTTTTAAATTAGCCACATGTAGTGGAAGTCCAGATGTTGTCAAACCATTATTAAAATATGACCTCCCGATAGATGCAATACATGAATGGTTGAACGGTGCTGCAGGCAGAGGACATTTAGAGATTGTACAGCTATTGCTACAACATCAAGTGCTAGCAACAACAGCGTCAGATGGACACGGTGATGCAAAACTATTATTACAATATGATCTTCCTGAAGATACACTGGATAAAGCTTTCGAATCTGCAACCTCCGTGGGTCATGCAGAAGTAGCAGAACTTCTATTAGAGTGTGGTCTCTCAAGAGATGCAATAAACTGTTTGACAATGCTATAGCGGGGGAAGATCCAAAAGTCGGACAGATTCTATTACGGTACCACTGTCCTATACAGGGGCACTGGGTAGAAGATTTAGAGAGACTTCATAGCGTCGTACGGATATCTTAAGTATTTTATAAGATTGCATGGATATAGGTATCTCCAATATCTTATTGTTCACTAAGATCTGAGTATGTGTTTGCCGTTGTTAGGTGAAACTGAGGCGTTCTCCTGTGGTGTACGAAATTATTCTTCTGTTTGTCTTTAACTTCACTGCCGTCTATGTATCGATGTGTATTCAACAGTTTATATATTGTCTGCTTATTTATTTATTTCCAAGGGTGACAAACGGGCCCAGAGGACCCAGGGGATCTGTACTTTACATACAGTGCCAATTTTCTATCTTTAGTCTTATTTGTACGGAATGCTCTTGTTTTAATATATTTTAACTGATTTTCACGCGGAATGAGACTGTCACCATGAATTTGAAACTAAGCTCGAATGGAGAGCAATATCATCGGAATTATATATGAACTGTAGACAGATGAGCAAATGTCATCATCGAAACTAATTCTCAGACTTACATGTAGCGATATCTGTCAATCCCATAAGTATATTGGACTGCAATAGATAATCACATATAAAAATGTGCGATGAATGCAAATAAAGACATTTGTATCAACCTATACTAATCAGTCCAGTGTTTAATATCCCACGCCGGACCCCGGTCGGGGGATATAGAATCTATGTCGGTGTCTGTGTTCATGTGTCACGTTTCCTTGTTAGCACGATAATTTGGTAACTGGTAAATTCAATTCACTCCGAATTTTGAACGAAGATACAATTGTGGGATAGCTTTCGTCCCAGTGATTTTGGGGTCATTAGGTCAAAGGCCAAGATCTGCAAAGCGCCCGAAACCGCATCTAGCATGACTGAACAATATTCTCAGGTTAGCTAGAGTCCCCATTTGACCAGCAGGACTGTCTTCCCTGGATACCATCTGCATGCCTTGTAGAGTTGTTTCCTGTAGTTAATATCAGTCATGTATATTCACTTAATTGTTGTGAAATAAAAATCATTCATTTACTAATTAAGCCAAAAATTTCAATGGGAGGAGTCCTTTTCACGAAATTATCGGTGTAACTCGAAAACACGCTCTGATATAAAACATCCATTGATGCTTCGTTACTTTCCTCACACTTTTCTTGCTTCATTGAAGATTTTATTATTTGAGGGCAAATTAATATTTTCTCGTTTTGTCTCATCTGACCATCATCGAATCCACCGAGAGATATGTGAACTTATGAAAGGCGCTTGTTATAATCGTTTCCCAGATAGGGGAGGGACATAGGGGCACGGGCAGTGGTATATAAAGTGGAAATTGAGGCCATTTTAGGGGCAGATAACTCTGTTTGGACAATTCCTGGTTATCTCCCGTTATTCGCACATTTCTGGCCTCAATTTCCCCTTTTACGACTTATCAAATTGACGTTACATCCGGGTCAAAGGGCACATCCGGGTCACTTCAGGTGGTCCATCTCTACCCCAAACATCTTTCTTCACACCCCTAAAATGCCCACTTTGGCTACTATTCCTACTGATGGCGTAACAGATGATGTGGACATGCCCCAAGTCGTGGTCTACACCACGAGAGCTTCAATTTGACACCCTACACGGCCTATTAGGACCAAGAATTTTCTACTAATCACTCACAAACGAACCCCTAATATGCCTGTTTTCTATATTACGGCCAAACTGTGCATGCGCAAAATAATGAAACCGTACTAGACCCAAGTCCAATCTGACGCTACCCAAAGAAAACTTCAAACAAAGGCCTCGTACGGGCCAATCGGACCTCTATGGTTTCATTTCGACCTCAAAACGTCCATTCACATGCCCTCACGCATACACGCACGGACACAGGCACACACACACGCCCATACACATACACACTCACGCACACCAGCACGCACGCACACCAACACACACACTCGTGCACGAGCAACGCTCATTCAACATCGTTTAGTGCGTCCATGCGTTAAGACGAGCGTTGAGCACGCCTAACGGGCCATTTGAACCACGCATGGTCCATCTCTACCCCAAACACCCTTCTTCACACCCCTAAAATGCCAACTTTGGCTACTACTCCTACTGTTGACGTCCCAGATGACGTGGATATGCCTCAAGTCGTGGTTTGCACCACGAGAGCTTCAATTTGACAACTCTATACTTCGGCCAGACTGCGCATGCACAGAATGATGAAACCGGACTAGACACCAGTCCAATCTGACGCTACCCCACGAGAGCTTCACACTGATACCTCACACGACCCATTCGATCCACGGATGGTTCACCTCGACCCCAAAACGTCCATTCCAATACCCCTTTTTTTACTGTGCATGCACAGAATGACGTCAGTTCCACCCCACATCCATCCAAATGGACGCCCCCCCCCCACGAATGCTTCACGCCATTCAAATACACTTTATATTCTGTGCATACACAGAAGGTCAATTTTACCCTACACCCATCCAGTTGGACGCTCTCCCACGAGTACTTCACGATGACACCTCACGCGACCCAATCGGATCACTACGGTCCACCTCGACCCAAAAACGGCCCTTCCAATGCCCTTTTCCCACAATTCCCTGTCTGCGCATGCGCCGAATGTTGAAAACGGGCGACACACTAGTCCAGTTATCTCCCACAGAATGCTTCACATTGATACCTCATACGACACAATCGGACCACTATGGGTCCATCTAGACCCCAAAACGGGTGGGAGATATCTTTAAATTTCATTCTCATTTTTATACAGGGAGATTCCTAAAACAGCGCCCTCTGGCGAATCGGTATACTGTATCGGTATTCTTAAAGCGATGTGGAAAAAAGTCAGCGACTGTCCGTCATTGCCAAAGGATGTCGCTTCGACGAACAAATGATAGTAGTATATAAAAGACCGATTCTGTCGAAAAAATGGTGCGGAGTGACGTGGCGATGACGTTGCGAATAACATCACATCCGGTCACATGACTTCCGGCGACATCCGAGTCGCTTTCTGTGACTTCATTTCCGGTGAAGTGACCGCTCAGTAAGAGTGATCCGCCCTATATAAGAACCCAGTGACTTCGAATATTAATTTCCAGGGAATATATGCATGGGATAGGTGTGGTCATTTTTCATTGTCTCGCGATGTAGAACACGATGAGAGGTGTCTCGATGGGTTGATTTTCGCTGAAAAGTTCATCACTCCACAGGTTTTATTTTATACATATTAAATAATAAAAATAAATACCGGTAAAATTGATACCGGTTGTTAGATGAAAAAGAAAAAGTAATATTGACAACAAAAAATTCGATACTGGTGGGATTCGATCTCACGGCTTCTCGGCAGTGGAATATCTTACAGCTGAGCTACATCCCGTTTTATCTTAAAGCGTGTTATATCCTGTTTAATATTAAAGTGTGTTATATCCCGAGTCCTATAATGCCGCTATGTTATATATTTTTTATAATTGCATTTGAAGGACTTTCTTTTGAAGAAAATTATTGTGCTAAACCCACGACAAAACATATGGTGCTAAACCCGACGATAAAATATGCCGCCCGTCCGCCCAACAGTCGAAAGGCAACAACTCTTGGTGTACTTGCTGTTGAACTACGATATGGATCTTGTGTTTGTGTAGACATCGATGAATACCATTACATAACTGACCAGACTCGATAACTATCCAGGTTTTATACATCAAATTAAAAATGGGAAACAATCTTCCATAAACGTATGTGCAATCGGTCATCAAAACCTTTTAATTGGTATCTTCATATGATACTTCAAAATGATTACTTATGTTTACAATTATTTCATGTGCAAATGTATGGTGAATATTCGCCCTTGCCCTAACAAAAACTTAACCACACTAACCGTGCGTAAAATAACCTTTGAGTACGTCTATGAAAACATTATTTCTATTCTATTACACCATACAAATTGATTATCAAAAAAGATTATAATGAAAAGCTGAAAACATATTTTAACTTTGATAACCTTTCTCCCCTTTCTTGAAAAAAACTCGTCCACCGATGCTCCCGTCTCGGTTGGCTCCCGTCCAGCAGCACCAACCCACCCTCATACAGCGGGTCCCCTTCATACCATCTGTCCCGGAATATCACCCAACCGTGAAGGATCAACCCAAACCCGTACAAGGGAATGAAAACAATGTGAACTCGAGGTTATGGAAGGAGTTGTTCAAAGAATGTATGGACGCCGAGATGAGCGAGACGTTGGGGGCCACAGAAAACAAGTTTCACCATAAAGGGTATTCGAAAGAGGAAGCCGCAGTTTTAGCCCATAACACATTGGTACCCAGATTACGACGGGCTTTACTTCAGCAGTATGTCGACCTCGTGACACATATGAAATTGCTGGACAAGAATCCGGTCCATATGGAAATCGAAAGAGCACCGTTGATGTTGAAAAACCCAGGCATGAACTGGACAGCCGCGTATGTGAGAGCGATGGCTTAAGAGAAACATTTCTTTGAGCGCATCATTAAAAGGCGTTAAGAAAGGGTGTTAAGGCGTTGAGACGGGCGTTAAGGCGTAACGTCGGGCGTTGACGGGCGTGACTGCATTTCGATGAATATGTTTGTGATATCTGGAGCTATTTCACCAGGGCGTTGAAGCGTTCAGCTGAGCGTTGGCGGGCGTTACTGTTCATCAAAGCAAGAGTATTCCAAAAACGTGGACAGTCGACGTTCAACCATCAACATGGGTTATACATGCACGTTCACCAGACATTACGATATGATGCGACACCAGACGACTTTTCATCGAGACTCCGAGAAGGCAGATAATGATACCGAAACAGGGACTGCTGAGTCTATTTACTGATACGGAGAGCTCGATCTCAGATAGTCAGCCTACGTCCCACGGAAGTGAAGAAGAACTTACCTTTCGGAATCGTATTGTGTATGAGGCTATTAATGCCCACGCTGAAGTAATCGAAGACGCCGGACAGGATAACTTACATCAGGCCTACATCCAAATGCGAACATCAAGAAAACAGCCATGGTCATCTATGAGCGTCATAGCCTGCTGCCGGTTGAAATGAAAGGAGACCCCACGCACAGGTCCATCATGAAAACCAAGCGTCATTTGGAAGAGGATATGGGGTTACCACCCACCGGGGCCCTAGAAAATGATATCAGAATGCACAAACAACTGTTTCAGGACATGCTACCTCAACGGTATTCTGGACTGCCCAACGACGTTTAGGTCAAGAACAAACCTGACCGAAGATTGAACTTTCTCAAACGACGGCTTCTGATTGGACAATAGCCTACGGGAATTGTAAACCTACCCACCGCGGCTCCTCCAGCATGGGTATGATGTGCTGGCGGGGATAACAAAATGATTGACCTGTCATCCTTGTTGTTGTTGTGGTTCTTTCATCTGTCTACACTGTAAAAATTGGCGACATGTTTAACGTCTCAAAATGAAACATGAATTTGTCCCAACTTTTGGGACATGTTTGTACGTACATATTTCATTTTGAAACGGCTTCATGTTTCAATTTGAAACACGTGTCATCCTCATGTGTGTTATTGATGTCTCAATATCAGACATTTCATCGTTAAACACGTGTCCGTTTGAAACATGTGACATCCTGCACAGTGAAACATGTGTTGTCTCAATCTGAAACATGTTACGGCCGACTACATGTTTCAAAATGAAACGTCTAAGCCCAAACATGACTTTGTCCCAACTTTTGAGACATGTCGCAAGCTAAACGGGTCCGAACATGTCTCAAACTTGGAAGTGTTTCAAAATAGTCTATCTCCCATTACATGTTTCATCAGATCGCCAGATCGCCTGTGAAAGAAACAGAAATACACGAAACATTTATTACATTCAACTTGCGTCAGTTTTTATTCTCTTATCTTCGATGGAAACCAAACTCAGGTATGAACCAACAATAACCATAGGCTACAGGCAGGAACATATATAACAGACCAGCTTGATCCGCAGGTTAACAATGAATATGATAATTTCAGACAGATACAAGTTCGGTACATCATAATTCCTGATGTGAACCAATTATAATAGCGTGCAAATTGTCCATCACAATAACGTGCTGAAGTTTCGGTGAACACCAAAAGATGCATTTACATTCAGATATTAACCAAAATAATAATTTACTTAATTTTCCACATCGGTGTGTTGACATGACACAGCCTAACCCAGCACACAGGAAGAAGTTCTCAACAGGGGGTACTATATTACATACATGTATTGACCATACTTGCTAATTTAGATGTCTGTAACTTGAAAATGACTTATCTGCTCGCGGTAAATATCTCTGCCCAAAGATTCGTTGAAATTCCATTCAGTTTCGGGGAATGGAATACGGATCGCAGATGATTATTAAAATAGCGGAGCCTGGACTCGTCTCGAATTGTTGCAACAGTGATCACAGTCAGTGAGGAAGGAGGAACATTGTTTCACACACCAACAATATTCAATATTTTCATAAAGATGAAAATAATATGCCCTCTCTCCTCCTGCTTTCATCTTCGTATATCTAAGTCGTACACTACATGAGTTGCCTCGGCTGAACATAACACAATATCTGATCAGAATACGAGTTTGGTGATGTCATAGCTCTATAAACATATTAGATCCATATTAGGAGGAGTGCAATTACCTCTTTAAAACTCAAATTTGATTGGCTATTCGAAAGAAGTTAACATCAATACAACTACCACTTGCCATATTTGGAAATAACACAGACTGACATCAAAGAAAATCCTCGCTGCACTGTGTTGGCAAGTTTTTATCTTGATTGGCTATATGGTATCACGTGCGTTTCCCAGTTTGAACAATTTACAATACTCTATTCATTAGGGGAAGGTAAATGACGGAACATTAGTGCAATATTTAACTTGAAATGTGAAGATGCCTGATTTGGTGCCATTTGTGTCACACAATGGCCGAATTCCGCGCATGGTTGTAATCATATATAGGGCAATCGTATTGACTATGTCCAGAAAGTTTCCTGATGGGTTACACACATTTAAAATACTGGATGTATAGCTTTGGTCACATAGAGAACACAGTTGTTGTTTCTTCCAAAGCGAACTCTTATTGATGCCCCATCAATGTCACTCTTTTTTATAGCAACGCTGCTGTGTATTTTGTTGGTATGAATGTTTAACGAGATTACTCTTAACCCTTCCGAACATGAAGGAGAATCATGCCCTAACCTCCACCAAACTTTCTGCGCTATATCTCCGAAGCAACAAATTGTTAGGAGCTGACACTGCTTGATTTAACAGCGTAATATATTTAAGTCAGTTTATCCCTATTTGCATACCCCTCCCAGAAATGGATCATTGGTAAATTTAAAGTGGCGGTCATGTGGGGTTCCAGAAAAGTGGTGTTTTATCTTTTTCTTCGCGATTTTCTTTTGAGGATAAAAGAGTTCATGAACTATTTTATTTCACATCAAATAATTCTTCCCTAAAGTACCCTGTAGTTTACCTCGGAAAACGTAGCAAAAATAAACAAAATGGAAAATCTGACCGAAAAATAGACCAAACATTCATATTTAGAATATGACGTAACTGTGAAGTGTCCAAGGATTGGATTTGTTTTTTTTTATTTTTGCAATTTCTAGCAGAGCGGACCCCAAGATATATTGTGGGGGCTTTTAGACTCGAGAAGTAAAAACATATTTAGTGGGGAGGAGGCGTCTCTTCCTAGGCCTTGGCAGGCCTCAAATACCCTAGGCCTGGAAGAGTTATATTACGATGCAAATAATTCAATTAAATTGGCCGGTCTGTTTATTCTCAATACCGTCAGATATATTCACGATCGCTAAAGACCAGAAATAAATTATTGGAAACTAGAACTTTCATGCACCAGACAGCATTATCTGTCTTGTATACTTTGTTCCTTGAGACATGTCGCCTTTGCGACTTGGTTGTACGTGTTTCGGCCTTGATGTTTCAAGCAGCTATTCAGGTCATTATAGTGAAACGGCAACGCGAGTGAAACATGTCACAACCCTCAAATAGCTGTAATCTTGCGTCTTTGAGACATGTTTTCAAGGAGAACAGGGTGAAACATGTAGCAATATGAAGCATCTCACATGTTACCCATCTCAAAATGAAACGTTAAACATGTTTCCACTTTTTACAGTGTACATCATGGCATCAAGGCGTTATGCTAAGGCAGTAAGGCGTTCAGAGAGGGCGTTAAGGCGGATCCACGGATATATAGATCTGCCCTCTGGTGGGTATATTAGGGTATTTTCAACCTTGCCTGGTATGGGCTGACTCGTGGTGCAGTGGATAACATGCCCGCTTCTGGATCGCGCATTACGGGTCCGACTCCAGCTAGGACCAGGGGGATTTCCCTTCTCTCGCTGTATGGCTATGTGGAGAAACTGAGGGTTCCCCACTTGCTATTTATGCTGGGCATATAGCTGGCGATATTATCGGGGACCATGTTTGATGACGTGAATTCCGGGAGATTAACATTGGACCTCACTGGGTCTTATGTATGTGCAGATAACTCTTGCTGGGCCGTCACGGGACTGGAAGTGACATTTGACCTTTTGAATCTGATGTGACCTGCCACCCGGATGTCACGTGACTGGATGTGAGGTCATAGTGACGTCAATTTGATAAGTAGTATAAGGGCATCTGGGCTCAATATCGCTTATTATCGCGCAATTATAATGCGATACTTCGCAATATCGCTCATTATCGCGCAATTATCACGCGATATTTGGCAAAATCGCTCAATATCGCTCCCGAGTATGTTCCCCAGTCCATGTCCGCGTTGCATGCGTGCACCACTAAAAACCGGAAAGCCACCCCCGGCCTGTTGGGCATAATAGTCCATATAGCTGCGTGCATCGCACTCGTAAGGTACTTTCATTGTGCAAAGTGGGGAGCACGTGCTTGTCGAAAATGAAGTGTCACCACCACTTTCCCGCGTTCGAATGCCACCGGTCGTCCCGTGTCATCTCTTATATCCACCGTGATCGTGTTGATGTGGGTTTGTCGTACGGGCAGGTAGAGCATGTGAGTGAAACTGTGGGTGACTTGATCTCCATACAACTTTTTAATGGGCACCACCCGTAACAGAGGTGTGTTGATATCGCCCACGATGTGGTTGTCCACCATACCCGACTTCATATCCATCGGGATCTCGCCTTGGTGGGCGGTGGGACCAGCGAACGTACGTAGATCGAAACCCAGCACTTGCTGTAGGATAGGACTCAGTACGACACTCGCGTTGGCGGTGACGATAAGCTCTGCCTTGTCGTTGTGTGCGTTGTAATCGAAGTTCACGTGATTCTTGAAGGGATAGGCTTTGATGGGTTTTGAAGTATTCGTGACCTCCCGTAGAGCCTTATAATGCAACAGTCTTGACAGCCCATCCATGAACTCCTTGGGAGTATCGTATTGGCCTTCGGGGAGGGTGAGTCGGATGTCTTTTCCTTCGTAGGTCACCTCGTACCACACTTCATTGGCTCGCACGTTGTACCACGAGTAAGGGTATTGGATATCCACGAGGCCACATTCCCATCGTCCAGGTAAATGCAACGGTTGCGGTAACTGGGTCACGTACTTGGCCACGGTGTTGTCAGGAAACACATCCAGCGAACCGTTACTGGGTAGGGTGAGGTAAAACATGGCGACTGAGCTGTCCTGCTGCTGCTATTGGTTTTAATAGGTGTTCCAGGCCTTGGGCGGTTGTGTCCGGCGTCGTGTTCGTCGCGTTGACTTGCTACGTGTCACGGCTCTGGAGATGTGGGGTGTCCTGATCAAGGGTGGTTTTTTAAAGGTTTGAAAAGAAGGTGCCCGTTGTGGTGGTGGAGTTTTGGGGGGTGACTCCGGTTCCCATTCGGATTCCCAAGAAGGTAGTGGGTCACTCGGCGATTGCTGGGTTCGCTGTATAAAGGCCCAGTGGTGGGGGTTCCCCACCAATTCCTGTGGTACATGCATGTCTTTCAAGCCTTGAGCGAAGACCTCCCATCCTCGAGGATCCGTGTGCGATCTGCGTTTACGCATCAGGTCATTCACTAAATCCGTCATGTGGGTGCCGGGTACCACCTGATTCTGTACCAGTAGTTCGCCTTTATCATTCCAAGTCATGTTATGATTCTGTTTCATCCATTGTAGTACCAGGCCAGCTTGTTTCTTGAACGATGCAGGTACACTCTTCAGCACTTCGTCTTCCACCCACTGTGGGGCTGTGGGTCTACCCCTGGTAATGGCGGCTGTTGGAGCGGTGCTGAGGTCGGCGGTGTGTCACGTGGTGGTGGTGGTGGTAGTGGTGGTGTTGGGGTAGAGAGGGTTTTGTATTGGTCCATGAACGTCATGTACCGTTGAAGCGTCTCATTGTACCGTTGTACTTTCTCACTGTCGCTTAACCCCGGTCTCTGTAAGATCTGTTGCATCTCTCCATCGAGGGTGTTTATGGTCTTCACCGTAGGTGGGACAGGGTAGGGTGATTGGAGGTTTTGCAGGAACCGTGGTTCGACGAGGACCATTTTTTTCGTGTGGTTCATTGTCGGCCGAAGAGTCCACCCAATACTGGACCCAACACGGAAGCGGCCAACGGTGCTAAGATGGCCCCGAGAAAGCCGCCTTTCGGTAACACCTTTTTCTTTTGTGTTTGTGGCACCCGCTTCTGGACTAGGGTTCGGAGACCTGTCTTATGCTTGGTCAACTTGGTCTTCTGAGCCGGAGTCAGTGGTACGTTGCCTTTTAACAGGTTGTACCCGATCTCGCACAGACAGCGTACAAGGTCAGGGTCCGCACCGCGTACAATGGTTCGGACCAACTCGGGTGGGGCCGTCTTCAATACACGGAGCGTGGGAGCGTGCTTCCGTACTCGCGCAGACATCATGTACAACTAATGCTAGAACCCACAACTCTGCTCTTTTTATCTACCTCAGAGACAAAGTCAACCATGCTGTGGTATTCATTCTTTTTATTATCCCCATCATCAAACACACACTCCAGCGCCACTGTGGATGTGTTTACATTATTTTTGTATGTACACGTGGTGGGTCTCTCCGGGAAAGATGCCGGTCCGTAGTCGAAGGTGGTCGGGGGTGGCTTGCTTGAGGTCGAAGAGCATATACCCGTGCTGAGGGGTTGTGGCATCTTTAAAGGCTTCCAACGCAAACGGTGTGCGGCCGGGATATATCTGTCTCGCCAGGTGCAGCAGTTGAGTGGTATCTCTCGGGTTTTTGAAGACCACCAGGTAGTGGGCATTTAAGCTGATGTTCCGATGTTCTTTGTTTTTACTGAACAGATTCTGCACAATGTAGATGATGCTGAGCCGTCGATGGTGGCTGCCTTTGGTAAAGAGTTGGGTGACCCGCGCATCCGTCTCCGCCATGAGATCATCCAGAACCACCAAGGTGTCGGGTTCCAAATCGGTCAGGTTGGGTAGGCCTTCCACGAACGTGATGTGGGGCATTGCTGCATACGCTTCCTGCCATTCTCCGTAACACCACACGACTCGGGCAATATGTGGGGTGATCATGCTGTCGGCGTGTTGAAGGAGCTTCCGGACGAAGTGCGTTTTGCCGGAACCCGTCGGTCCTGCGATGAGACACGCGAAGGGATGCTGCCACCGAGGGTCCATGGTTCGAGGTGTATCCGTTGTCGTGGTAACCCGCTCTTGTAAATTTCGTACGAGTGAACTGGAGTGGTGGGTACAACGTAGGTCGTCGTTGTCTGTTCACTGCGAGTGATGATGGGGGTGGGTACAACGTCGGTGGTCGTTGTCTGTTCACTGTGAGGGATGAAATCCGGTGGGTCTTCAGATGTACTGGGTGTACTTCGTGTAGATGTGGAGTTTGGTGTGGAGCTCGACGTGGCTTGTACACGGGGTGTGGTGGCGACTGGGCTCGATACGGGGTTGACTGGTGCTATCTGTAGACCGGTTTCACTGGTGGCTGGTGTTCTCAGTTGGTTAAGAAACGTGCTGGCATAGGCTACGTCGTAAAACACACCTCCGTACAACATACTCAGCAGGGTTAGCAATATCACCACAAAGCCCACTTGCGCTTTCCGCGTTTTGGGAGACGCTGTGTTCAGAGGCAACTGCTGTTTGTCCACAGTACTGTGGTCGGACGTGGAATGAAGGATGACGGCAGTGGTGTCTGGCTTTATAGTCGATTCACCTGGTTGGCGGAGACCCAGGAATTGAAGGAACTGGGCCAGCCTTGCCATTTGACGAAATGAAACAGTTTGCCACGTCGACGTTCCGTTTTCAAAATCTGCTCCTCCGTGTAGTAGTCTTGCTGTGTTTTTACGACAGGCTGTAATTCCGTCTCGTAAAACGTCCCTAGCAACGGTTCCCCTTGAAGATCTTCCAGATCATAGACTCGCTGCTGTCGGGGTAGGCGCCGTTTAATCAGGAAGTGCTCATCGCTCCAGTTGGGCAAGTAACTTTTCTCAAATTGACTTTTGACTTTACTGATCCGTACAGGGTCCCCGACCTTGAACACCGCCTTCGGCGTTCGCTGCGATGATCTGGGGTACAAGACACACCGGACTTGGGCTTCATTGCGTTGGGTCACGGTAATGGGGGCTCTCTCTATACTCCGATGATAGGCTCGATTGTAATCATTCACAAGTTTCGGGAGAACATCGATGTACCGCCTTGTATTCTTATAGGTGAAATATTTATACATGCGGCCTTTGAATGTCCTGTTGAACCTTTCCACCACGGAAGCCTTGGTCTCGTTGTACGTATGGAAGAAAAACACCTTCTGGGCTTTCAGAAACTGTTGGAACAGTCTGTTGAGGAATTCCGTGCCTTCGTCGGTTTGCAAATACAAAGGTTTGCGCCCGGTCTTAAAGATGTCTTTGAACGCCGCTATGAGATTCACCCCCGTTTTCGTCCGGATGGGTACCACCCACGCATACTTGGATAGGATATCGATGCACGTCAAGATATACCGATTCCCATCGTTGTGTTTGGCAAAGGCGCTCTTATCGACCAAATCCGCTTGCCACTGGGCATCTATTCCTCCCACGATGACCCGGTTCCGTAGAAAATGGCGACGGACAGATCGATGTAAGGTATAGGTGTCTTGTCTTCTTAACCAATCTCGGACTTGGGCACGTTGTAGCCCCTGGGGTTTGGCCGCTCGATAGAGAGCCGACAATGCACTATAGGCCGCCGGACTGTCAGGACTGTAGTATAAGTTATCCAACACCTTCTCCCAGCGCTTCATGGTGACAAAATGATGATGCACCCTGGCTCTATCGTTTATTTATAACGGGTATATCTTGGGCCGGAGTTTCTTTCTGATTTTCTTCGTGGGCTTCCACAGTGTCCATGGTAAATGACCAGTCCAACTCGTCTGATGACCGCTTGATAAGCACTTGATAAACATCTACTACGCCATCTTCCAATGCAGACCATAGATCAGGGTGAAGGGTAAAATGCACTGTACCCCCATCTAGCCGAGCCAAGTGAGCAAAGAAAGGGCCGCGTCGGATGTACACATCGTGACACAGGTGGATGAGGTCGCCGTCCAGTTCACCAGACAACACCCGTTTGAATTTGGTCCAACCCTCCCGAGACAGGCGCATGTGAGCCGGGCACGGTTGTGTAGGGTCCCACCTCCTCCATGATATCGACCTTATCCGCATACACGTGCAGGAAAACCTGGGGGGTCAAGCTGATAAACGCCAGCATTATATGCTCCGTCATGGTCAGTACGTGAATGGTACCAGATTTGACTGTCTCTCGTATTGATAGGGAGAACCCCGTGAGATCAAAGGACCAGGTGGTCATATCACTGGGCTGACTGAGTCTAGCCGGGTAATCAATGGCATCGTCGTCTGGTTCATGGCTAGACAGTTGTTCACTGGGTTCTGCCGCTGCTTCTCTCAGGGCACGAGCCCACTTCAACTCGTCTGATGACCGCTCGTCCGGTGTAAACAGCTGGTCCACGATAGGCACCACTTTTTCGAAGGCTATCCACAGATCGGGGTCTAGGGTGAAGCTTCGCGTAGGGTCTTGGTAGCGGCCCTGGCGTGGGAAGAAGGGTCCACGGTATACGTAGATGGCATTGTCTATGTGGATGAGGTGTCCATCGAGCTCGCCGCTCAACACCCGTTCAAATTTGGTCCAGCCGTCACGGTGTAGCGTAACCGTATTCGATACGGTCTCAGCGGGCGACCAGCAAACATCTCCACGGTCTTCCACGAGGGTGACTTTATCTTCATAGACGTGTAACCCCACCCGGGGTGTAAGGGGAAGGATGGCTCGTAGGACTGGTGACATGCTTGCTCCAATGACGATCGTTGAATGACACACACTCTGTCTGACCCTCGTATTTATAGTCAGGTCCCACTGTCAATACCACAGCGCCAGGGTCAATAGGGCACAGACCATGACTAGGCCAACCAGCCGTGCGCTGGTTCCGGCGTGAGCGCTCCCGGTCCATAGCCCGAGCATCAAGGATGGCTGTCATAGTCCAGTAGTGGTGAGTGATGGCACACCTCTCCATCGAGTGCACTCTGTCGAGGGCCGCTTCTGTGAACTCGTTCAGGATCTGGCGTCGCTCATCGTTGTCGTCGCCATCTGCAAACATGGACCGGACCACTGTTCGGTAACCCGTGAGTGAATTGACCACGGTGGCATGCTGTAAAATGCGAGTCGCATAGGGCTGGATCTCCGTCATGGCTCTGCAACCATAGAAATGAAGGTGTGGGATCCAGAGGGACGTGTTTTATAGACCAGGTCACACATGCGCGCCTAGATGTAGCTCTACGGGTGTAGTCCGTGATGCATACTATTCTGATGGCTTAGTCCAAAAAAGAGAGCAACAACAACAACACAGATTACAGGTCAATCCTTTTATTATGCGTGAACATCATAGGAATGCATGTAATGCATGCGGTGTATCCGCCATTATCCGCCATTTTCCCACAATGGTGGTGTATCCGCCATTATCCGCCATTGGGCACTTCACGTCTGCGCCTACATTGGGGTATAGGAGGGTCTTCATGCGCGCGCGCACGCGCAATGCCGCTCAGTCGTACACCAGTACACCAGTCTCGATCCTCGACTTGGGGTAGAGTGTGATAAAAATAGATCACCAGCTAGCGTGCTACAAAAGGGAAGCGGCCTTGCCGTTTCATCAGACACTTTGTCAACCACCAAGATGTTCACTTGCACAGCTTGCCAGAAGCAGTTTACTCGCCCAGAAGATTTGCGACGACACGATTCCTCCATCCACAGCGGTACACTATATACTTGTGTAACCTGCGCACAGTCATTTAATCGGGAGGATCATTTACTGCGCCACGAACGCTCACTCCACGAGGGCGCGAAGGAACAATGTAATGAATGTGGTCAACTCTTCAAACGACGTAGTCAGTTAAGACGGCATCAGCGGTTGATTCATGCCCCGGTACCACGGCATGAGCGACAACTTCCTACTGAAGAGGAGCCGCGGAAGGTCAGACCCAGTGAAGATAAGCCCGGGGGCACGAACGTCACTGGTGATGCGATCACGGAGAGCCCGCCTATACCCACAGTTCAGAAGAGCCCAGATATCCAGCCAGTCCCTAGCATTGCTGTTGCCAGTCATACGCCTGACGACATCGGACATTTTCTGGAAGATGCAGTGGATATTCCTAGCGATCTGTTACAGGACGCCCATCCAGTGAATGACATCGATCGGCGCCAATGGCCCATGATACGGCACATTTTCCACCGTGATCGCCCCATTCCAGATATCTATAATTTCCCACTGATCGACCGCACCCGTCTACGCAGCTACGTGGAAGCCATCTTCAAAGATCAAACTACGGCCTTCAAATTGAATGTCGCTTTCGGGTACATCTTACGTCACAAAAAGACGGGCCAGTTACGGTATTATTATCCCGGCAATAATATCTATGTGTCCGACCAGCCGTTCACCATCATTAACCGGAGGTCACTAGAGACGATGCTGGAGATACTGGACACCGTGGATGCCTTGAGATGGGCACATCGTCAACGCCCCAACATACAATGGGTGGTAGAGAGGGTAACAAATGTCACGTTTTTCCTTACCAAGCTGACCGACCACCCCCATCGGTTGAATGCGTCACCCGCGCACTGATGAATTCCATAACATGCCGCACATACTCTCTATGTCTACATGCTGATCGTTGACTTGAGCTCAGTAAACATTAAATGTGACGGTGCGTTAAATAATAAAACATGATGTTTGATATTTCAATTTTGTTTTGCTGTGAACATACTAAACATGCCCAGGGTGGCTCCCCCAGCCTGAGTATGGTGTAACATTGGGGATAATAAACTGTATAAACCTTGCTGAACTTGTTGTTATTCATGACAACCGCTTTCCGCTATACTTGGATGAAATATATACCCCGATGTGATATAGTGCCCTTGCACACCTCCGGATAACCCGCGCGCGCGCGCGCACTCGGCCGGAGTAACTCGCGCGCACGCGCTGCGGCCGGGCCCGGGAAAACCCCGGAGGTTGAACATCCGGACGTCTAAGTAAAAATTGGAACTCTTCTATGTTTGGAGGTAGTTTTAGTGAAACCCGGAAGTGACGTCACAGCCCACCCAACCACAACCATTGACCCATAGTAGTGATGGGTTAAAACACACCACCACGCATCCCCCAACATGCCTGCTTTCTATACTACGGCCAGACTACGCATGCGCAGACCCTTGCACACAGACGAACCCTGAGTCCAATCGGATGCTGTTTCACAAGAGCTTCAACATAAGACCTCATACGACTCCATCGGACCCATAGTGACCCCTGTCGGTGCCAAAATGTCTATTTCCATACACTTTCTCTACTGCGCATGCGCAGCATGACGTCAGTTCCACGTTACACCCACCCCGTCGGATACTCCCTCACGACTGCTTCACATGGATACCTCACTCGACCCAATCGGCCCACCAGGGACCCACCTAAACCCCAAAACGTCTATTTCCACACACTTTTCCCACAATTCCCTGTTTGCGCATGCGCAGACTATTGACAACGAACGACACACTAGCCCAGGCGGATGCCTCCTCACATAGGCTTCACATTAATACCTCATACGACACCATAGGATCATTAGGGGCTCCCCTGGACCCTAAAACGTCTATTTCCACACCCTTTTCCCACAATTTCCTGTCTGCGCATGCGTAGAATGTTGACAACGGGCGAAACACTAGTCCAGTCAGATGCCTCCTCCCATAGGCTTCACATTGATACCTCATACAACTCCATTGGACCATTAGGGACTCCCCTAGACCCCAAAACGTCTATTTCCATACCCTTTGGCCACCGCGCATGCGCAGAATGCCGATATTTCAATCCCACACCCAGCCCCTCAGATGCCCCTTCACGAATGCTTCACATTGATACCTCATTCGATTCCAGTCGGTCCACTAGCGGTCCCTACAGATTGCCGAACACTTCCACGAAAGCCCACGGTTTTGGGACTACTTTCGGTCCGCGGAGGCAGACCGCATCACCGCCAGACCGCATCACCGCGGATAAATACATGCCCCAAGGTCACGCCCCATTCACCCAGACCGGAAGTGACGTCATACCTGCGCACAACACTCCTGCGCACACCGCCCAAATACCGCCTCAATTTTTTTTCTCGCGCATGCGCAGTGAGGCGCTAAATTGCCTATTTACCGTAACACTACTACTCACTTCCGATCACCTTTGACACTGCGCAATGGAGTTTACCTCTATTGCCGAAAATAATATGACGGAATGGCTACGGCAGGTGTTGATCACATAATGTCCCATGTTGTCAATATACATGGCGGTACTTGTAAATCTCGTCCATCTTATGTTACCTTCACGACAAAAGTATAAAAATTTCAGGGTAGTGTGATACTTCTAAGAACACCATTTTTCCTTTGGTTATATTGAGGATGGTATGCAAAAAAATTATCTAAAACAGAGGAGCACGACTGTGGGATACTGCTCGAGGTGAGACCGAAGTTGTGGAAATTATCTACGTTATTTCTCACACTCCTGATGCATAGTTGGTCGAACGAAACCCGAATTCCGAATAGAGGATTGTCTTCGCCATTTCTCTGAAATTTCTATATGAATAGAGGCTATTAACCAAGGCGTGAATGCCTGACTTCATGTGTACTGTAGTAAATAAGCTCGAATCTACTGAATACGTGACATTATCCCCATCCGACACTTTGCCCACCGACATTTTTTATGAAATATCGTATTAAAATTTGACGAATAAAATCGTAAGCGAAAATTTGTCCTTCTACACACCAGAAAGCATGTTCTTTATATGCGAAATTATAACCATTTAGGCATTCATGCATAATATTTCTGTTCTTATTCGATAAACTTACAGTTGAGTTTGCTAAGAGAGCAAAATGTCGTATTATCGCGTTTCCGGTTGTGAAAAAAGCAACAACAACAGAAACTGTTCTTTTTTCATAAATATGCTAGACATATTCTAAACAAATGGCGTTTGTAACTACTCAACATGAGCAGTGTAACTAACGTCACAGGACCTACGAGGTAGGGTTTGATATGATTTATGTACCTTGACGGGAGACGACCGAGAGATGACTTGGGGGCCCTCTACGGGAGACGATCGAGAGATGACTTGAGGTCCTCTATCTAGAACTAACCTGAAATCCTCTTAAAATTTCGAGATTTGTAGGTCGCCTAAGTAGGTCAGCTCAGAACTTGCTGGTAACAGTCCCCTAATGCAAATTCATGCCAAAAATCAAGGTTCTAATGTCAACGGTTCTCCTCATTTTGCCGACGAAAGGATTCGGATGGACGGATGGACTGACTGACTCAATCATTACCGGACAATTTGCAAATGAGAGCCTCAGTAATCGAACTTAATTGTCTTTCTTATTTTCATTTAAAAAAAACAATTCACTCTCCCTCTGTTCACTCGGCCTTTGAAGTCTCCGAAATCACACGTACTCCTAGTTTCATATCGCCCCCCCCCCCCGCCCGCCCCACCGCTATGTACAGCATCTTCGCATTGTAGTCCAGGGAGATTCCGTACTATGAGATCTCATTATCATGAAGGCACGACTCTCTGTTGACAGATAACAGCAACATTTTCGCTTACGGTTTTTTTTCGTAAAATTTACGTGAGGCGCAACTGGATCAACATTTCAGAATATTAGGATGGGGAACATGTCGGGTGGGGAAAATGTCGGGTGAGGATAATGTCGTTGGGGAAAGCGTCGGTTGGGAAAATGTCGGGTGGGGATAATGTCGGGAATCCAGGGTATTTTCCCCAGTAGCCCTTTTCCCCAAGGCCATTTTCCCCATTGGCCTTTTTCCTCAGTTTCCCCACCCTATAATATTGATGGAAAATTTATTCGAAAATAAGTCCAGAACTCAGTACTTAGTAAAAGTGGATCTTTGGCAGTATTTAGAGGCATATAACTCTTGCTGGGCCATCACGTGGCCGGAAGTGACCTTTGACCCTGCACATGCGAACAATACCGGATAAAAAATGGCTCACAGGGTCAAAGGTCACTTACGGTCACGTGATGGCCAAGCAAGAGTTATCTGCCCCTAAATACTACCAAAGATCATTTCCTTCAAATGACGGCGCTAAGCTGCACAGATTAGTCTCTCGGTGATAGTACTGAACTATCCCACGTAAATGACATCTACTGAGTGATACCTCTGCGTAAAAACGCGAGAAACTTTACTGGTGAGCTATTTCTTCACAATCAACTCCAATCACACACACATGCTTTAACCATTGGGCACTGACCCCTATTCACCTGACCAGAAGTTATCTTTGACCATGCACACCATTTGTTAAACGGTATTGTGTGCATGCGCATGGGCAAAGGTCAGTTCCGTTCACGCGATGGAACAGCAAGAGTTATCTGCCCCTAAATACTACCAAAGATCCACTTTTATAGGGGAAGAAAACATGTGACTAATGTATACACTGAATGAAACATCTATCTCCCTGTAACCAACGAGAGATTCTGAAGGATCTTGGCGCCCACCATTGTCCGATAATTGTAAGCTAATGACAAGAGGATCTTTTTGTCCATTGTTACTAAGAACAAACGAATGATTTGTAATTTTGTTTGCAGAATTTCGAATTTGAGCGAAAAAGATCGAAAAGGTGACACTGGAAAACACCAAGATATTATCTTTCTAAGTTTCTGGAGTTTCAAGATTTCTAGAAACTGTACTTGATGTCGGTTGTTATAGTACAAGTGAAATGAGCAAAGTTAGTCTGAAAGTGAATGTCCAGAGGATCCTTCATCTTAGTGTTGTAGTCTTTTGTTTTCGTACGTGTCATCATTGGGTACTGGAAGCGAAGACAAATCTCTTTGACACTTTCGCATGAGCTACATGTATGAAACATACTTAAGATTTTATAATGAGGAACGAATGCTTTTTCTGTTCTGCTTACTGGGCTAGTTTGAATTATCTCTTCTAAGATATCATGCTCGAAAATAGTAAGATGGTACAAAACTTAAAACTGAAGGGATCCGGTCTGTGCAGTAATGTTGAAACTTTGAAAGTGTCTGATTCCTTATTGTCTCTCTTGGATCGAAACACGCAGTAGTCTACAGTTGTTGAGTTGCGACGTTGTGTCACAAGAGTGACGTCCCTTTGTGTAGCCGACCCGTCGGCAGACGAAACGGTGGGGCAGTTCACTTGCAATGGTAAACTGATTTAAAATTTGAAGAAATACATTTTAATTCGGAATCATTTGAACTCCTTGATATAGAAGGTGATGGTATGGATATTCACTATAGTCAATATATAGAATATGCCCCGCCGTTTGATCCGCCTACTCTTGTGATGCAACGTCACAAATCAGGAATACTGTATTAATTTGAAGCGTAACTTGGATTTTCGAATCGGACCAAAAAAGGTATCTTGCACAACTAGGCCCCATGTGGGACCTGTGTACCAAAGATCAGAAAGATCCATGAAGTATTTCATGAGAATTCCCGATAACAATGTTTCAAGGGGAAATTCAAGATGGCCACCTGGTGGCCATATTGGATTTTCGAATCGGACCAAAAAATGTATCTTGCCCAACTGGATCACAAGGGGAACCTGTGTACCAAATTTGAGAAAGATCCATGCAGTACTTCCTGAGAAATCACGATAAAGTGTCATGGGGAGATCCAAATTGGCCACCTAGTGGGCATATTACATTTACGAATCGGAACAAAAAAGGTATCGTGCACAACTAGATCACAAGGGGAACCTGTGTATCAAATTTGAGAAAGATCCACGCAGTACTTCTGGAGAAATCACGATAAAGTTTCATGGGGAAATCTAAGATGGTCGCCTGGTGGCCATATTCGATTTTCGAATCGGACCAGAAAAGGTACCTTGCACAACTAGACACCAAGGGGAACCAGTGTACCAAATTTGAGAAAGATCCATGTAGTAGTTCCTGAGAAATCGCAATAACAAAGTTTCATGGGAAAATCCAAGATGGCCGCCTGGTGGCCATATTGTTTTTGGAATCGGACCAGGAAAGGTATCTTGCACAAGTAGACCACAAGGGGAACCTGTGTACCAAATTTGAGAAAGATCCATGCAGTACTTCCTGAGAA